>JAZHYW010026549.1:0-101688 GCA_037355805.1 Ixodes ricinus | reverse complement strand
CCGCATGGTCTTACATTTGTTACCGTTAAGACTCATAGGTCACGCATTGCACCTTTCGTAGCAAGCGTTAACATCTGATTGGAGTTTAGAAGTTTCAGTATGTTCTAGAATTTTACGACAAATTGCGCAGCCATCAGCGAACAAACAAATATATGGGGAGACATTTATGGGAATATCGTTAATATAAATTTAAAATAGTAGGGGCCCTAAGAGTGATCCTTGTGGAACACCGGAAGCTACAGTGGCGGAGGAGGAGTTACTATAATTAGCAACAAATAATTGTGACCTTTGAATCACGAAACATTCAATCCATGCAAGAACGTCAGCGTCTATATTAGTATGGAAAATTTTAGTAGCAAAAGCTTGTGAGACTTTAACAAGGGCCTTAGCGAAATCAAAAAAAATACAGTCCGCCTGATATCGTCGGTCAAGAATGCTATGAATATTATGTGTGAATGACAACAGCTGCGCCAAACATGAAAATGTTTTTTTTTTTCAAATCCATTTTGGGCAGTGCCAAAAAGTTGATAGATTTTATAAAGTTGACAAGGTAAAAAATCTGACATTTTCGAGAAGTTTTTTTTTTAAATCTTAAATCAACACAAGGAAAATTCTGCCTTGGCGTTATAAGTTGCATTTTTAAACTCGTCAGCAGCAGTGTGATAACGGAAGCAACACTCCTCGCATGGGGATGATCTTGCGGCGCGAAATATTTGCGTTTTGTATGAGATAGAGGAACATTTCAGCGTTCTGGTAAACCAGCGCCAATGGGAGTTTTCTATTACACTCCTTAAAACAAAATGTGCTGATTTGTTAGCCTATTAATTTAGGTTTTGCATATTTGCCAGTTTTTTCAACTGTACGAATCGAGAAGCGTACTAAATATTCACCAAGAAACGTTGCCAGATCACGAATAATATTTTGGAAGTCAGCTTTAATGAAGTCACGAATTTGTTTGGTATGCGATGATGTTTTAGACACGGCTGTCTTTACAATAAAATGCAACACGGAATGATCACTAATTCCGGGAAGATACGATAGGGAGAAACAGGTTAAGGATGAGCTCACGAAATAAGATCCTACTCGTTTGCTGTGAAACTGGTCATTGAGGTGGGATTCGTTACTTATTAGGTGAATTTAAACTCTAGACATAGGCCTTCGAAGTCATAAGACTCAGATGAAGATGCGCTCGCAACTGGGGCAATGTCATTGCACATTATAACAGGATAATTAAAATCACCTAAAAAAATCGGCGAACTGAGGAAGCGAATGACGATTGCATGTGTAGCGGGTGACCTAACCAGTCCCAGCAGAAGACAAGGAAGAGGAGGGCGGAGATCACGAGGAAATGCTCGAGACCGGAAACAGGATAGCGGCGTTCTGATATCTCGGACGTAATTTTATTTACGTAGCTTCTTGTATGTAGTTTGTCTGCTGATAATAAATTGGAGGAACCTTCGGTTTCTTCACATGTATTGAGAACTCCCTGCAAGGCTTTGACGAAAGATGAAGAAGTTAAGGGTCGACTATAACGAACTCATATGATCCTCTCCTTATGGTTAGCACCGATACACACCCAAGTCATTTCTAAATCACTAGTTTTGTTTATACAAAAATAATCAATATGACTTACAACAGCAACCAAAGCACCTCCGCCGCATGAATTCTGTATATCGTTCCTGTAAATGTTAAATTTTTCAAGTCTCAAATAAAAGTCCACTGTTGTGCACCCTCGAAGAGAGCCAAATCTCCACTGAAACTATACCTCAGCGTCTGCAGAATCCAATGACTGACGACAACACGTCTTTCTTATTAACGAGACTTATAATATTTCTGCAACATACAAAGAACATCAATGACAGGAGAGATAAACGCTCTACCCCTCGCAGCCTGCAATTGCAATGTCGACGGCCGAGAAGCACTTATCAGCAATTTGGGAGTCACGTTTTACACAATCCACCAGGAAGACGGATGGGCCAAACTCATACACATTTTCGTTCACTGGATCATCATCGAAGCATATAAGCATGTACTGTAAATTTGAATTCTGTTATGTCGCACTCTGGACGCGGCGTTTTTTTCATTCGCGAAATCTATTTTTTTGTGTGTGCAATACAAGTCCCGTTTGAGTAGTCCTCCCTAAGTGTTATGTGGTCAGATTTGACTAAATTCCTGAAGAGCAAGATACTGTTTCTTATTTCGTAAGATGCGAATTTCACAGTGACCTGGGTGGCATTTATTTGACAGAACCTTCCGATTTTATACTCCCCAACAATAGCTCATTTTTATATTTGTAGATTAAGCGACTGTCTAAAGATGTTCAAAAGCTCCTTCTGTCTGTGCCCAAGTTTCATACAAAGTGTCAGCAACCCCGAAGAAAACTAGATTATCTTTGTGAGAGCGGTCTTCCAAGTCACCTAGACGTTCTTGCAAAACTCCGTTCTCTTTTTGTACCTCTTCAGCCACACTTTAAGCCGTAACAACTTCTTGCTGAAGGTGGGTTACACAAGCAGTTTTATTTTACTCTTTGTCTTGTTCTTAAGTATGCTGTGGCCCCGTAAAAGCTTCCTGGTTTTCTTTAACTTCGTTCAGCAAAACAATTATACCTTTTTGGGCATGGTTCATCCGCAGCGAGTGCTCGCTAACACCTTTCAGCATTTGGTGTATTTCATTAGATTGTGTAAATTGGGCTTCACTTATGAGGCCGGGATTATACTTGACGTCTCTGGAAATTTTGAGAAGGCAGATTACCTTCCAACAGTCAGACATAGATTCCTTAAACACTCGTGAGCACGGAAACAGAGGTATCCAAATGTCGCTTGTTTTTCAGCGAATTGCGAGGGAGGAGGACCGACCTGTACAAGCAAGATGACAACAGAAGTGGTCCACATCGCATGGCTAGTCTCGTGCTCCCTCAAAGGACGCAGGCCTTTCCAACTTTATATATGGACGTCTGTCGGTGGCGCGGTTGCGCTAGATGATAGTGTTGCTAACGATTCCCAGATCGAGTTGAGGAAACGATAAACTTTTTCTTGTGACCGTTCCACGGATAGACTGCATCTTGCCGATGCCGCGGCTCTCCATCACGACGATGCAAGTCACCGGTCACCGGAACAAATGCGGTGTGTCCGGGAATAAAATCTCGTGCCGCAGACTGGAGAGTCAAAACCTGTACAAGCATGATGAGATGAGTGGTCCGCATTGCCTGGCTGATCCTGTGTTCACTCTCGTACTCACTTAACGCACCTTATGCAGACTAATTTATAAGAGCAACAACTTTACCCGCTTTTTTCACAATATTTCTTGTTTTTTCACAACAAAAAAGAAGGGCTTGCGTTCAAATACATTAGTTCGGTGATGTACGGCCTTCTCCATTAATGTAACATAAAAAAACTGGTCCTCATATTCATTACAGGCGTTGTTGGCCTCAACTTGTGTCATTAATATTAATCAAAATATGGCCCTTTATTTTGAAACGCTGGAATGAAGAAAGCATGCGTTCATATCTAGTCAAGCAGATATTTCTTCGAAAATAAATGAAAGCTACAATCTATGAGTAGTTTAGGGTCACATACAAACAGCAACGATAATCTCAGCTTCTAAAGATTAAAAGAAAAACGCGTCTCAAATATAATCCGGACTTTCTAGGGAAAAACTTAAAACGTGTTGAATTAAAAAGCGCACAATACAAAGTTCGATTTGTTCAAATGTCCGAAGGAAACGGGTGAACACACAAGTCAAAGTTTGGTTCGGATGAATACACCACTAGTTTTGTTGAATCGCGACGCTAGCAAATGCTAACGAAGAAGCTGCACGAAGCCCTCTCGAATTAAGCAAATAAAAAAAAAATAACATATTCTTCGATTTTGTTTGACCACGATGCTGAAATCAAAATGCAGAGGGAATCAAAAACCCTAAGCTTTCTTTAATATTCTCGTTGCAAGACTCTTCACTGAAATTCCAGCACTCTCCTATGCCCTTTTGCGTCTTTTCGGTGCTCTCACAAACAGGGGATGAAGCGAAGATATTTTTGTTTGAGTGCAAGGTGCGACACCTTACCCTCAAACAAAAATATCTTCGCTTCAATCCCCTGTTGACTTCAAGCCTTTGGTTACTTCTTATCCACATTTCAAATATTATTGCTTTCAACACAGATCCTAGGAGCAATTTCGCGCATACCAATGCAAGAGCGTCACCGCTCTATTTGTTTGTGTCGTCTCAAGTTTGTTCAGATTGAAAACAAAGCGGAGGAATAAAAAATATACTTAATCCGCAGCTGTTGTTTTGGAAAGCGCGCGCTGCTGCGTAATCTACCACTCTCGCTTCGCGCATACAGCACATACAGCATGTTCCCCTTTGAGTCTTCCACTCTTCGTTCTCTTCTTTCTGTGTCAGTTCATTTGCATACTCTACCTTTTCTTTCTCCTAATCCTTGCATACTCCGCTCAAGCCCTGTGCTTTCGCCATTATAAAACTGCTTATTCTGCATCTTAGGCGGAACTTTGTTTTTCATTTCTTTCGTATCGTAATATTTATTCGTGTATTTATTATTGTTGGTGTTTGTCCTTACTTTTTTCGTGTTGTTTCGTGTTTGTCTATGTTGCCTTAAATCTCCGTTTTCAATATTTGTTAATAGCGCATGATTTCGCTCTTCAAATAAATTGCTGAGTTGCATGTAGCATGAGCCTCAGATTTAAAGTGCGCGCCAATATACATACGCGGTTGAATTGGGAAGCGCGGATGCATTCTGAATTTTAAGCGTGAGCTTTTGGGCTCTGAATACGGTTGATGCACATTCCGTAGTTTTCGGGAGAGATTGATTTTTTTTCTAGTCTTGCTTATACTTTTTCAATATAGAAAAAACATTTTCTTTTCTGTATAAAAAGCTTTTCGTAGATCTCCGTTCTTGATTGTGACTTCCAGGATTTTGTCGCTAAAGCACGTACGTTTATTGCATAAGAAAAGTGTTCACAAAAGAAAAAACTACTTGCTATGAGGCATCCCATAAAAAAGCCTACCAATACCAAGAAACAGCTACTTATGCAAGATGGGTAGATAAACTTCTTATTAGTCATTTAGTTAATGGCGTCGAATTATTGTCGAATCAACATTTATATATCATACAGCTTTCAGCTATTTGTCTCGCTGAGTATTCTGCTTACTGCTGGCATTGGCAATTATTAGAAATGAAATATTTAGGATCATGAGTCATTCATAGTTTTGACGCCATTAAATATTTAAAACGCTGACACAATTTTGATGTACCGTAATTGTTCGTTTCGTGCGTACTCCAAGCAAGAAAACGAATATCGCTATTTGTTTTAATGTTTTTGTTGGCATTAGCTTATATCTCCACGATTCATTTTATTAAATAGGTATATAAACATCGCAGTAACCAACACAAAATTCGCACGATTATTAATTCGGAACACAATTGGTCATATATGACTAGACTATAGTCGGAGGTATTATTTTAATATTTAAAGGGGGGGGGGTGCAACGATTTCTGGACTTCGGTCAAATATTTATAGAAGTTGCCCTGTGACACTTCTGAAGTTAAGAATAGAAAATCGATTTCGCCTGCGTGTCCTAGTTGTTGTGAAAAAAAAACACGATAAATATTGGCATTTCTGGCATCCCTCAACTCACTCCCAGTCTTCAGGGTCACACCTGGTCCCCCTCCTAGTGACGTCATTCGGGGTGCCGTGTAGCTTCCCGTGTGCTCCCTCGGAGGACGCTTCACTCTCCCTCTCTCTGCTGACATTAGTGGGCGTTATGCTGGAGCTTGGAGCCGAGCGAGGTCACGTAAGCTCCTCGCCGTAGTTCCTTCGGCTGCCACTCGCGGGCATCAAGTGGAGGAAAAAGCGCGACATTTGTTTTGCGATTATGCAGCCAAATCACGACATTTTTGATGAAGGAGATGTGTTGTCTATCCTCCGGGACACGATAAACAACAGTGAAATTGACGAGATACAAATTATTTTAATTTTAAAATCATTGCACCTCTCCCCTCCCCTACATTTAAAGTCACGATCATTTGTCGTTCGTCGGTGGTTCATGGGGAGTGCCCATGATCAGTCTTTTACTAAGTCTTTGATGATAAAAATGAACACAATAGATTGTGTTTGTTATCATGCTTATTCGACGAATATATAAACCCTGGTTCACACACTGCCAAACACTCATCTCATAGCCTTTTTTTACACTTTTGTGAACATGAAGTTCCGCCTCTTCTTTCATTACTCAAGAAATAGAGGGCTGATATATATATTTTTTTATGACCTTCCGCGTTCCTGCGCAATTTCAGAAATCGCCAGGTTCTTTGGATTGTTCACCTTCTTGATTCAACAAGCGTATAGTTCGGCCGATTCAAGGCAAGCAAATTCTCTAAACAAAAGTGCCGTCAGACTACGTTTTACAGTAAACATCAACGAAGGCCGATCAGTAAATATCGCATCGTTCTCCGTTTAGATGACCTACCTTTCATTTCATAAGATTATCTTTCTAATAACATCACACAACCACAACAAAGTACTTATTCGCTTTGAATTCTATGAATAACCACAATAACGTTGAGTTATTGTATAATTCGGTATTGCTTCACACTTCTACAGTCCCAACACCAATTGTATTTTGAGAACCCGAGAAACTTCTTGAGATAATAGCTTCCGAGAACTGTTATTGCTACATAATTGCAATTTAGAGTGTTTTATATTCTTATTTACTTTTTGGTTCTTTAAGATTTATTTGCTATTTTGTTTTTTTCAATAAATGCTTAGTGTCCATAGGGCGCAGTCGCTTTTCTCGCCCAGAAAAGCGCAGGAGTTTGATTATTTGCGTAGCACCCGTACACCCAACTTCTACTAATAACTAGAGTATATTAAATTTCAACCCTTTCAGCTATACCACGACAATACGAATATTTCCATCACCGGTGATGATAGAAAGTAACACACATAAAATTACGCTTTCCGTGTCTTGATTTATAAAGCTCTTTACTCGGAGCAGTATAGGAGTAAAAGGCGATGCTAATTCCTTCTGTTCTCGAGACTGATAACAACGGACGGACAACGATACACCATAACCAGGGGATGTTTATTTTTGTTTTTGGCTTTTGTTTTTTACAAGGTATATGACCAAACATAGTTTTGTTGCTTCTAATCATATTAGTTTAAAGCTAGAATCATAATATAATTTAGTATAATACGTTTATGACCAAAGAAAATTGAATTAGACGCCCTGTTTGTAGCTCGTTCATTTCCCAGGTTGACATCTCCATTATTACACATAGTATTCAATAGCAATATTAACACGCTAGTTTCAGCCGAAGTAGAGTCGACGTCATCGGCGGGATTCTAGCCGCCTGCAAGTTGAATAAATCTGTTCGATACGAAGGCATGCCTGGATGAGGGAACTGCAATATCGGCGCATAAATTTGAAGGGTGCTCGCAATACCGAAGCTGGCGGAGCGTTGTTTATGATTAACGCTAATGACCTTCGCGATGACAGCGCAGAGCATAAAGAGGGGGAGGGGGGGGGTATTTGACGACCACGGTTTGTTTATGCAGCGCGTCGGGTGGCTACATTGTTTGTCTTTCTTTTGTGTTGGGCGGAAGGGTGGTTCTGGGGCCTCTGTTGTTGTTCGTGTCTCCTTATTCTTACGAACGTGACAACGAAGCGTTTTTAACTAAAACCGTGAATCATATACAGGTTGTAAGTTGAGACGTTAAGACTTAACGCCGGTTTCGCTTACATTTTCTAGTTAATCAGAATTTGGTTTTATGTACCGCTTATGGCAATACCCGATATTTTCGCGTTTAAATATACAAATTAGTATTTAGTGCGTGGTCCGCCAATTCAGAAGTATAGAATAATAATGTTCGACGTATTAATGCAAAGTAACACAGCGACTATTTAGACGAACATCCAGGTCCTTGGGGTTTGCATAGTTGAACTAACCGCCATGCCCAAACGACATCGTCATCTTACAAGTAGGGTTGCGTTTGAAAATCAAGCATGGCACATGCTACCCAAAGATAGCGTCTGCACGAATCCATGGTTTATTCCAAGGGCGATTATTATCAGTGGACACGTACCAAGCGGAACATTCTGCTGTCATTCACCATACAGAGTTGACAATGCTTTCGTGATGTTAGGTAGCTTTACATGACATATCTGAGACGGGATGCAGAAACGATACATTTCGAGGAATAGCTATTTCTCTTGAGTTATGTCTCGGAGCGATCTTTTTTTTTTTGACGAAAGAATGGGGAGAGAGGTAGCGCTCCAAACACTAAACAACGGTCAGATATTTTTCTCGCAGCTAGACACAACGAAACTTGGAGAATCTCCTGGTTATTGCAGCGGATATTGTGACGTCAGAGAAGTGTTTTATTTTCAAATGACATCGTCATGATTGTTGTTGTTTTTGACAAAGCTAATCTGATTGAAATACGTTTTTTTTCGCGACAGACCTGAAAAATACTGCGTGTTTCAGCGATTTAAAATAATTCCTACAAAATAGGGTTCTCAAGACAAAAACAAACATTTGTTTTCAAAAACCAAAATAAACTGAAGCCACGACGAACGTCAGGAATAAGAAAGCAAGCATACTTATTAGCTAAATAATTTACTAAACGAATTCTCTCATCAACGTTTCCCCTAAACCAGCGGTAAATATAGCGGAAAAATTTCCCCGCTAAATTTAGCGGAAAATGTTTTCACGCTAAATTTAGCGGAAAATTTTCCCCTCTAAATTTACCGGAAAATTTTCCCCTCTGATTTAGCAGAAAACTTTCCCCGCTGATATAGCAGAACATATTACCCGCTAAATTTAGCGGGTAAAACTCTCCGCTAAATTTATCGGAAATATTTTGCAATTTAGTGTAAATAATCCCCTGAATAGGAGGTGAGCAGGAGAGGAGGAGGGGAAGGTACGGAGAGGAGGGTATGCCCCTCCCTCTCATCCGCACCCTCCCTCCTCCTCTCCTGCTCGCCTCCCATTTAGGGGAAATTTCCTGCTACATTTAGCGGGAAAACTTTTCCCGCTAAATGTAGGGGAAACAAGTTCCCGCTAAATTCAGCGGAAAAATATCCCGCTAAATTTAGCGGAAAAATTTCCCCGGTAAATTTACCTGAAAATTTCCTGCTAATTGTGAACGCGTACATTGCGAAATTTAGGGATCGTCCGCTCCTTTCGGTGTTAGTTTCTTGAGTAAGCGGGGGAGTCTACCAGCTATCTGTAAGAAAGGGGTCGCTGTGGAATATCGTGTGCATCGATTTCATCGAAGCATTCCGGCGAAATCACCGGAGTAACTCTTCACGACTCTGGCGAAGCTACGAAGCAGTTAACTTTAACGGATGCGATATTGTGATTTTTTTTCTTCTTTCGGTCGAAATATGTTTGGCATTTCGGGGAAAAAATGAAAGACGTTTACAAATCTTCGTAACGCGAAATCAGAGCGCAGCTCTTAAGGAGGAGGAGGAGAGGTATGCTCCTCCCCAATCCTCCATACCCCCTCCTCCTCCTCCTTTCCTCCTCCGTACCCTCTTCCTGCGTACCCTCTCGTGCTTCTTCTCCGTACCCTCCACTCCTCCTCCATAAAACCCTCCCCTCCTCCCACAGTTTTCAGCTAAAGTTAGCGAAGAAATTGACGCCACGTGACCGCAACACTGATTCAGTTTCCCCGCTAATTTTATCGGGGGAAAATGACGTGACATGACTTGGTGTCACGTCACCTATGAACAAATTCAGTTTCTCCGCTAGATTTCGCGGGAAAATTGACGCTCCTTGCCCTCAACACCAATTCAATTCCAAAGTAAATTCAGCAGAGAATTGAATTGGTATTCAGGTCACTTGGTATCAATTTTTTCGCTAAATCTAGCGGAGAAACTGTATTTCTATGGTAAATCTAGAGGAGAAACTGAATTTCCCTTCTAGATTTAGCGGGAAATTGAATTAGCGTTGAGGTCACATGATCACTATTTTCCCGCTAAATTTAGCGCCGTTACGCCGACGCCGGCAAACACGGAAACGAGCGCCTAAGAGCTGTGGTCTAATAAATGCTGGTTTGCACTCGTTATCCCCATGATTTGCTTGTTTTCGAACTGCTAACATCTACCCAGAATAGTTGTTTTAAAGCGCGTGACAACACGACGAGGACGAACCACGCTGACTGATTTGCATCCATGGATTGCATGATTGGTACCGACCAGGATGCGGAAATACGGTGTAGAGACGATGCGGTTGCCGCAGAAACGCGCATGCGCAAAGTCGGGCAGTTCGTCGGGGCGCGCTGGACCGCGCTGCGTCTACGCTGGACTGTAAACGCCAGAGTTGGCGCGCTCACCTCGGCGCGGCATGACGTGGCGCAATGGCCGACGAACGTCGGTCTGCGCCGGCGCGCGTTACGTTCGTCGACGTTGGAGTAATACAAATCCCTTTCGCCTGTAAGAAGGTCGAAGAACAAATCGCGAAGCGACGACTGTGAACATATCAAGCCACAGCCTGCGTTTCTTAATGCTGTCAGTCACCATAGTTATTTTTGCTGACTCGAAATAAAATGCAAAATAAAGTGATAGAAAAAAATAAACTGACTTACCTAATACGTAGTAGGCGGTTGACTGATGAACGAATAAATTCGTTGGGCGCCACTCAGCGGTAGCAAACATGTGCTCGGATGTCCAGAAGTGTCCGGCGTTAAGGACCGTCGTGGGAGTATCTCCTATTCAAAACGGCGGATGCCTAAATTCTAGCTACCTACATTCACTAGTAAGCTATACGGAAGAACAGCGCGTTGGTCCCTCGTTAGCATAACTAGACAGCATTACTAACCTACCATGCGCCAGTGTGTCCTCCTTTTTATATTCACAAGCATAGAAACCGTAGAATTGAAGCACCAACCGCCGGTAGAAAGATGTCTAAGAACCTTTATATTTATGGCAAAACCAGGATGTCGTACTTCACTTTCGAAGGAAGACATATTCCGCATTTTGTTCCATTGGATACACGTGTAGTCAGCTTCTATGCAACTAAAAACTTGGTTTCTAACTTATGGCATCTGTAAGTGCGGCAGCAAGTATGCTGTGTGCTCAAAACGAATTTTGTTTCTTACTTTTTTATCTTGCTTTACATTTTTAAATATTGGTATGCTAACCCGTTACATTTGTTTTAGGCTGAGAGATTGCTAAGTAAGAAGGTACCTTAGCTACAGTAGGCTGCCTCAAAAAAGTTGAATCTGAATTATTCTTAAGTGGACCTTCGACAGCACGGACCGCAATCTCCGGCAAAATTTACTTCAGTAATGTCGTTTCGAATTCTATTAAGACTCATGTGTGCAAGTTCATCCAACTTAAAGTGTATCGCCTTCTTGTTAATGCAAAAGCTGCACCACATTTTGTTAATCGTCATTTTTATCGCAATACAATCGTTGTACTTCCATGTGGTCCGTTATCTGTAGCCATTTTACTAATCTCAATAGCAAGAAAAATAATTCACCCATAGGAACAAAGACGGAGAGGGTCAGCCTCTGCCTCTACAACCTAAAATTTTAATAGGACGGCTTTGCATGTTGTCTACCTCGACTCGTCCAAATATTTTAACATAAAATTATGGGAGATGCGTAGAAAATGTTAGGATATTTATGAGTGTTCAGTAAACATAAGGAGCATATACATGATTCATACCTTACCACTTCATTTAATCTATATTACAGAAGATGATTCAAAATGATATGTAAGAAATAAGAACTTCAGATTGGGCGAGTTGGTTGTTCATGGTTGTCGACGTTTAGCTTGAGTGACAGTTTTCGAGTGCGCTAAACGTCACAACCATGTAAGAAATATTTTGCTAAATATGTTCTTTAAGTACACACAAAATTTTAAATTTCAAGATTACAAAAAAATAATTGAGCAGCACAATGTATCGGAAGGCTAAAAAATTAGAATTGAAAATGCATCCTAAACATGGGTTGCCTGCCCCTTTGGACACATTAGTACTAGAAAAGCTACCGTGGAGACGCGAAATTGAGGAAATTCACATTCTACAAGGGCATAGTAACTAAAAGCTTAAAAACAGAATTCCTTATCTACCTGCAATTCTTAAGTTAACAATAACCTGTAAAGACACAAACAGTATTCAAAAGTAAAAATATCAAAATATAGTGTAGCGTTTAGTTTGCTTCTGTACACATAATCCGTCTCATATCCCTAACCTGGCCCGAACGCAGCGAAGAAAAATTTTCAGGGTCTTTTTATAGGTTATCCTTAAGACGACTTGAAGGCGAAAGCCCAAGCGCAGATACCGGTGATAGCGAACCTCCGAAGACAGCGCGCTCTCTGACGGCGCTCTTTTGGCGCCGTTAATCTCACGGCATGTCGCACACACTCTCTTCACCGCTGTCCGAGCGAGAGTGTCCTCCTCTCCAGCTGGGTTTGCGCCGCGCGCGCGCCTCCGCCGATTCTGGCGCAAGCAACGCCATCTTGTGGCTTAGTGGCGAACCGTGGGTTTTGGTACCTTCGTGTCGCCGACGTGTTTTTGTACCTTTCGTGGTCGCCGACATGTTTTTGTATTTTTCGTGTCGTCGACGTGTTTTTCTCCCAAGGACTTTGAAGGTCGACTGAAAAATAAAACCTATAAGGCTTACGCCTTAATAAACAAAGCAATCTGTAAGCATTGTGTTACCGCGTTCTTCTTTTCTCCGTTGAGGCGATCCGGAACTTTGCGATCACCTCCTCTACCAGCGAGAGCAACTGTGGCGGGGTCATGTGAGTTCAAAAAACTATGAGGTGGCGGACGCCATGTCAGCTGCTCTCATTTCAGCTCATAGAATACGCATCTAAAAGCTGGTTAATACACTTGCGTTTTGCTGAGTCCTTCTATGCTACAAAGCGTGATAATCTTTTGGGCCTACGTTTGCCACGGCCACAGTTGCGCGCTCTCTTCAATGACATCATCCTAAGGTCACGCGGTTCTAGACAAGCACAACAACAAAACAAATATCGCAATAATAAATTATTCACATTGCTGTGGCATATTCTACGTTTTGTTCTATGATACTTGATCTCATGAGCATTGTTTAAAGTAAAAAGCTCATCTCAAAATTTAATATTTCCTCTCTATTAATGGACCTAACGCCATGATAATTGCCCACACATAACTTCTCTCGGGCGTTCAGTGACCGTGTCCTCATTGGCCACCTAAAGGAAAAATAACAATATTTGGCACTCCATCCTTTAGGTGCTGATGATCCTCGACCTTAGGATACATAGCGACAGAAAGGGGTGCACCTCCAGATTAAACGAAAAAGCTACGCTAAGGTTTAGTCCAAAGTGTCGGCCACTTTCTTTGCCAACGGCACTTTTTCAAGTGAAAGCTAAGATAAACCGGATGTGTACAAGAAAAGGCGAGACTATATGCTGTAGCTATACGAACGAAAATATTGGAGGCGGGGCCGATTCCTGCGACGACCAAGCTCGTTAGCGAGATTCACCCGACGGGAACCGCTTAATTGACAGGTCCCGTGTGGCCGAACCCGATGCGCATAATTAAGATGACGGGAGGCCTTCGTGGACGTTGCTCTCTCATTCCACGAGTTTCGTCGCAAAACAGTTCCTTCCTAGTGGTGCTTTTGGCTTACATTTTTTTAAAACTTTTTAGGCAGTTTTTACATTTATGGTGCATATTACCTCCACAGCGCAGATTTACGTTTCCACACCGAGAACTCTCTTATACGCTGTTAGCGGTGATGTGGATATTAATCTTGACGATATCGCCAAACGATTTCCGCGATCCACACTTGTAATGCTTGCATCGATTTGCATTTAGATAATGACTTCATATATCGGCTTTTCTTTCTAAGGTTCAGATTTTAAAGGAAGATGTCAAATATTTTTAACACTATATTTTTTTTGCATTTCCTAATTAGGTTTTCCAGAGTGGTGCTGGGAATTTCAGGGTGCCGTAAGAAAGACAATATTATCTCTCTTTCTTTTTCCACGGCTTTTCTTTCTTGTGTTTTGTCAAGATAACTTCTGGCGTTTTTCGGCAGGTATATCTAGGTTACGGCCATGCATCAAAAGTCCTCCTGAGGTTGCATCAAATGACGTCACAAAAGGCCGGAGCGTCATGGCGTCGGACGTCGCTAATCCTTCCTGCGTTTAGTCGTAGAAGCTTTGGGTGAAAGCACAAGCGAGCGCAAGTGTCGCTCTCAGGGCGGCGTAGCAGCTCCCATGGCTGCATAGCTTCCGCGGACTGACAGAGCTGGAGAGCGAGCTGCAGCAGAGCGGGCCTCTGGCACACCCACCACCGACACTGGTGTAAAGCCGCTATTATCACGACCAGCATCAACTATGACACTTCCTATCACGTCAGCAGCCGGTAGTCTAGAGACCACTTATTCGGACGCGGTAGACGAACCAGCCGGAGACGCGTTGCGGGCGTCGTGTACTTTGGGTATGCATCCACTTAAATGGCTTCTGCAGGAGCCTTTTTAACGTAATATTTCAAAGAGTTGTTTCAAAAAGTATTGTTTGCATTGTCCTTACACTCGCGTAAATATTGGAAATTATCGAATATGAAGAAAACTAAAAACAGAGTTAGTTAAGCCTTGATCACTTCAACTGCTCAGTTTGACAAAAGACACGTTTGAGAATCAAGTTGATTTTTTTATTATGTTGCGAACACATATTGGCAGACCAGTAATATTTTATATTCGGCTTTGCACTACATCCGTTGAATGTTTCCTTCAAACGGGAATCAAAGCGATGTATAACTTTAAAATACTACCGAATCCGTAGTAATATTTGAGTTATACATTCGGAGGAGTTTATATCATATATTACAAAAACATATTAACTTGAGTGTATCTACTCTCATAATTTTAAATATTTCATTTGATTAAACTTCGCGTGAAATAAACTGGCATGGTGTGCATTCCGCAATATTTTGTCTATTACGAACAAGAGTATCAGTCTTCGGCTATTCATCTTTTAAGAGACATCTTTTGAAAGAAGACGGAGATAGAAATTTTCTATAGGAATATTGAAAAAATTCTCGTTAATCCGGGACAGGGGTTTCGCAGCGTTTTCCTAAAACACCATCATGTAATACTTGCATTGAAAATAAAACAGCACTTCTACATTCCATTATGCACGAGTCATGGCCGTTTAGAAGCTTTTGCCAGCATCTCTCTGCATGCATGGTCAACTGAAAGGTCTGATAAAAAAACTTTAAGAAATGCAGCTCGCGTTTTCAGCGTTTTATTAAAACAATAAATATGCTCTTCTATTAGCTTTTTTGTTCTTGACATGTCTTTTTCGCAAATTTATATTCAGGAATAAAATTCTTCCTAGCTCAGCGTTTACGAGAAACGGGAAAAAACTTAATTGCACACAACTGAAACGCGATCGAGAAATAGTCGACTCTACGCGCCAGAGGCGCTGACCAAACTTGATAGATATATATCTATGAAGTACGAAGAGAACAGTCTTACACCTCACACTTACTTCTACGAAAAACCTTTCAATTAAAAAAATATATTTTTTTGAAAAGAAGAAAAGAAAGTCATGGGGTTCCACAAAAGACCACGAGCTATCCAACGACACGGCGCAACAAATGACGTCGACAACTCAAACATACTTCGTGGGACTTGCATAACCTATCTCAAGTGTAGTACCATTGAAATTTCGGTATATTATCAGCTACCACTTTGAAATCCAAACTTTATCTTTCACACTTCGTTAAATAAAAGTAACGTGTAACTCTGTTTCGAATCTAAACGGGCGTGAACACTTGTACGAACAAGCGATCTTTATTTACCTAATGCTGCATTCACTACAGCTTGCGGGGGGTCAGAAGGCTACAAAACTCATCACAGCATGCCGAGATAAAAAATAAAATGAAAATAATGCTGCGAAAAGGATGTTTCTCTCATCTCTTTTTTTCTCCACCTCTCTTTCTCTCTATCTCACTATTTCTTACTCTTTCGCTCTCTCTCTCTCCGTCTTTCTCTCTGTCCTTCGCCACTTCCAGCGTTTTGTTTGGCGCGGTGTCTAATGGTGATCAAAATGTAACATCTTCTCTTCCCTTTTCTGCCCGTGGACTTATTCATGACCCGAAACTCCCTAACAGTTTAATTGGCTGCTGGCCAAATCGAAAGTCGTCTGCCGACTAGTCTGCCGAGTCGAGCCGAGCCAGTCATCCAACCGGGAGGAGGAACTTCCGCGCAGCACCTTACTCGTCTCCTCAGCAGCTCGGCCTTGGCTTGACTATGGTGCGAATTCTTCCGCTGAAACAAACACTGTACGCAGCGCGGTGAGTACGAAAGCTGATGACAGACGAAGTCAGACACGAAGACCACCCAGAGCAGACGACAAATGATCGGAGTAAACAAAGCAAGAAATTGCATGGTAAAAACCTAACTTACATAAAAAAAGACTATTTCCGTGCTTTCGCAAATGTCCTCCGTGCCGAGCCTTTTAACACCGTAAAGAAAGAAGAAAAAACCTAGGCGCTATTAATATTTATTTTTATCCTAACGTTTTTAGCTTTTCCACTTTTTTACGGACTTGTTGGTTTAGCTTCTGATTATAACCTTTAAAAGATAATTATTCTAGTGAGTCAAAAAATAAAAAAATAAAGAAATGAAATCTGCTAGGCAACAACCCAAGAGAAAAAGCAGCTAAAGTATCTATCTAAAGGGAATTTTACATTATTTGCAGGAAAGGGATATAGAAACAACTGAAGTTACGTGACAATAACAAAAACCAAAACCAAAACCCCACGGAAGAAAGTAGACCTTCGCATAAAAAGACAGGCAAGAAAAGCTACTATGATGAGGTTCAGCGCTTTTCAAGGGCCTGTCCTTTCGCTAAATCACTTCGAGAAAACGACGACCCGGAAATTCCACCTAGATGGATCCTGAATGGATGGTCCGCATTAGCGGCGATCACTGGACCTTAAAATTGTCAAAATTGTGATGTGTCCCAATCTTTATTGCCTTACATTATTATTATTTATTTACTTTTTTACGTAGCACCTCCATCCTGAAATTCTCGTCTCCTTGGGGCTTCTGATCCGTTGAAATCCGGGTTACGCGTACTTTTTCCATTGATTATTCTGTTTAGTGGGGCGATTATTTTAAAACTTAATACATATAGGCAAAAGTAAGGTGCGCAGACACAGCAGCCGTAGGATGATAAAAATAAAAATCTAATTTAATGGCGAAAAACATCACACACACAAAAAAGAGTCAAGTTCCGAAAAAAAAAAACGTTTCATTTGTTTACGAGAATAATCAAGACTAGACACAAGAACGCTAGATACGCCGGGAATACACCTAAAAGAATGACGGAATAAAAGTCAAAGTTAAACACAAGAACTTACAAAAACAAAGTGTTACATAGAAAATAGAATTTAAAAAAAAAATAAGAAAGGGGCCTGACGTCCGTCGACGTTTCGACAGTGGCACTGTCTTCTTCAGGACGTAAGCCCCCATGGCGCAGTTGGTTGGTTTTATAGAAAATCTAGGGGGGGGGGGGGGGGGGTGCTTTTAACGCTGAAGTTTGAAGGGGCCCGTTGGAAAAAGGAAGCGCGGGGGATTCCAGGGGCGAGTCCACTTTTGTCCCGATGAGAGATGACGGTTGTAGGTTCTGTTCGGAGGTGCATTCAGGTTGGGTGGAAACGGTGCAATGACTATTGAGGAAATGTTACTAATTGTCATTGCTCGGGAAGCAAGGTATTCTACCTTGCCGCCCGAGCAACCATGGGCAGTCATTTATTTGGAGCTTGATTCAGAAGGCTGATTCAGTCGTGACTGCAACATGTTATATTCCAGGCTTGATCTCTCCCGTGCTTCTTGCGCCATGATCACTTCTTGTGTTTCCCCTAGGACGTCGCTCTTCGTGTATTATGTTTGTAGGTTTTACAAGTTCTAAAAATGAGCACATTTTTATGGGTATTACTCTCGTTGTGATTGGATACCTTTTCAACCAATATTTAATTAAGTTACGTCAGTATCAATGTATTGTTAATGCTTCAGTGCCTTACAGGGTGTGTATTTTCTTTTGTCCGATAGAACCTTTTCTCGGTTTTGCCTGCCTCTGCTACTAAATTCCCTCATCATTGCTCAACATGTGGGTACGCACAACCACCCGTAACATTTGCTTCCTGGTTACAAAAATGTGTCCCCAAGTGTAGCTGTCTGTTCAACGCATATAGGTGTATTACAATTTGCTAGGTCAAACAATAAGTGGAACGCCTCAAAATGCCGTATTCATATTTTAACTCTCAATGCATCTTCTACCAGCAGAAACCAAAGAATTTATATTCATTTATGCATATATCATCCTTCAAAGAGAAGGCGTTTACGAGAATCTGCATGCTCCCATTTAAATTAGAAAAAAAAAATATCGTAGAGGAATTGGAACTGGGCGTGCCAATGAACTTAGCTTTTGGTATGCTTCAAATTGAGTTATTTAGTATGCATGTACTTATCATTTGCAATCCACGCCATCACATAAGAACTCAGTCGGCGGAGGCGGGGAGGGGGGGGGGTGCCTCAAGTTAACAGCAAAGCATCACTAGCCCATCGAGACACATAAAAGCTTTCCCCGCAGAAAGAAGCATTTTTGTACCTGTATCATCTCTCGGCTCTTCATTTTCATAACTAAAATGATGAGGTTCTGTCAAATACAAGAGACTGAAAAGGCGCTAATGAGGAACCCTACCACGTAATCACGTTATCTGCGACAAACCATGGATAGCTCGGTCGCCATTGTTTATCACACAACCCATAATTTCCTCATTGGCTTTAGTCCCGGTCTGCAAGCTGAACATCACATTCACCGTAACCTCTGTTTTTGTTTTAAACCTAGGTCTCCCCAACTGCTTCTTCCAAAAACAGGTAAGAGCGAAGACCCGTACACAACCCTACAAAAAAACATCCCTTCCAAGTTCACGGGATCAGATCCGGCAGTGCTATTTCGCAAGGGCTGCAGGGCAATGCGAGCAGAAAGGATCCAGACTCATTCGCGGTTCCGAGAGGCACTGGCTACTTTCAAGATTAAAACTTCCGCAGGGGCAGGCTCTAATTGAGTACGAAAAACTTTTTTTTTTTCGGAAACTGATTTGCGGTAAAATTTGTTTTAGATACTTCGCAAAACAAGCGCCAGCGCTAGTCTCCTCTATCGGAGAGTCCAGTTCAGCTGGGTTCTATAACTCCGCTTCACCATAAATTGGCAAAAACCCCAGACTCCTTACAGAAACACTAAAGTGGAAACAAAACAAAGAAAACATTTTTAATGCGCTTAATTAGGACAGGCGTTTTGTTTGTTTGTTTGTTAATTTGTTTCCGAGAAATATTTTTTTCAGCACTATTTCCCACGCTAGGCGTAATTTAGTTGGAGTTCACCATCCGCTCTAGGCCAAGCCCACAGAACGGTGGCCCTGCCCATTAGTACTGGATTGGCTTCGCTGTTCGGTTGAACACGTTCGCAAACCTAATTTTTCCCTGTCGCGACGTCCGGTGCGCCTTGTCTGCCATCTGAAATCGTCTGCAAGTCGTGCAGGCAGACACGCTGCAGCGTACGTTGGCGTCTGCTATAAGAACACTCTCTCCTGCCACCCACGAAACGCCCGTAAGACGTGGCCATGAAGGCGGCGCGTCCGCGTCCGCTGTCACTTGCGTCCGTCTACTATGCGGTGAGAAACTGAGGGAGAGGAGGAGACGAGGGCGCACAAGGACACCAGCACGACGAGCTCTCGTTGGAATGATTAGTGGGTAGACCTAAAACTAACTGCCTTTGTCTCCACTGCACTCGTCGAACGCGTACGGATGCGAGAGACAAACGCCGGACGTCGCGCGTTCCACGTCCTAATGCGTTCGACAGGTTCAGTGCAGACAACGGCAGCTAGCTTTATGTTTACCTACTCATCATTCCAACCAGAGGTCGGCGTTCTGACGAACCCGCACTCTCTTGTGTCCTCCTCTCCCTCAGTTTCTGGGCGCGTTCTGCACCCGTCTAAACTCGTCTGCGACGATCGCAAGACGCGACCATGAAACGGCGTTCTAGCGTTCAGCATGCACGTACCACGGTTGTGCGATAACAAGTGACCGAGAAAACTAAAAAAATATATCATCAAAATACATAGGCAGTCCGTTCAACATTTCTGTTTCTGTTTTTTTTTTCTTTTTCTCATGACATTGTCAAACAAGGTATGAGAGCGTCATGACGCAAAATTAAACCACGACCTAAATATATTTGCTTTGGCAGGGCAGGTGAGCTGCAAAACTCATAGCTACTTACCTTTCGAAGCGAAACGACGGGATCATACCTGGAGAAACTTGAGGCAAGGCGAATGCCCGACTGCCTCCAGGCGAATTATCCGCCGATTCTTACCTGTGTAGGTATTTTCCCGGTATTGAAGCCATGGCCGCAATCACGATGGCTGCACAATTCACAAAGCAGCGGGGCCGCTTTTACGGGAACGAATCTCTTTATTGAGCATGAACACTCGCAAACGAACAAATCAAGCCACAACAAGCAAACTGGTTGACGTGGGGCGCTAGGCTTAAGCCAGTCCCGCTACGAAAATAACCACCCACACAGGGCTGGGTGTAGCACGATTGCCCCGCGTGCAGAACCCCCGTCGCAAAAGCCCCGCGTCATTAGCCCCACGTTTCGAAAACCCCGCGTTCAATTACCCCGTCCCGTATTCCCCGCGTGCCAAAAGCCCCGTCCTCACTGCCCCGTCCCACCCTCTTCGCGCTTCAACCAGCATTGTTCCATGTTCCATGTTCAGGGTCTACCAAAGGTATTTGAAGTGAAAGAAACAACAAAATAAGTTTGACTTGAACTGCCGAAAAACTTAGGATGACGTACAAGCGGTCAATTAGATAAATCTCGACTTTATCTATCTAGATGAGTAGAAATATTTTTTTAGAACAACGTAAGAAAAATGAAACGTGTTTGGTGCTGTGATAAGTATGGCGCCATTAACTGCAGTTTAACAGTTTTGAAAGAACCCACTTCGTCGGAACTGTGATTCCGCGCGTGCTTGAGAGTCGACGAAAGCTTCGGTTCAATGCTCATCGATAATAGCTGTAACTTCAAATGTTTTCCCAGTGACTGCTACTTGTTTTGCTTATTTTTACTTCTAACGTCGCAATACGTGAATATGTTTAGTGCACGCCTGAAGAGCGGGAAATTTTATTCAGTTATTCCTTACTTGAGTCCCGGCTACAGCATGATTGCGTTACACAAGCTCGCGTGCACACTTACTGTGTCTTAGTTAAAAGCAGAATGCTCCGTTGTTACGTTGAGGACCCGGCCACCTGACACGGGGGATTCGCGTCATGGGCTTCTGAAACTGGGGCTTTTGAAAGCGGGGCAAAAAGGACGGGGCGTTTACCGCGGGGCATTCGACACGGGGCTTTTGACATCGGGTGCTTTCGTGCACCACCCACAAGGCTTCCGCTCTGTGGGTGCTTCATTTCTACGTCGGGTAAGGCGATCTTCCTCTAAACACCTCGGTAAACGCAAAACAACTCGCAGTTTTAAAAAATAGAGGAACTCAACGAGCTAGGCTCGTCGACCACACCAGAACCGCCGACACCCATGTTTGTTACCTTTTCACACCAAAGCGCGATGGCAGTCTCGGGATATTTCTTAAAATAATATTTACTTTACCTAGATGTTTTTGTTTACAAATTATAAATATACTGTCGATAATAATTACATTACGGCACGGAGAAACAATTTTCAACAAACAATCCAAACGTCAATCCAGCCAACGAGAGCTGAGAAAGAGCGCTTAGTTACTAAGCACCTTTCGTAATGGGCGAGGACCTAGAACAGGGCTGCCTACACCCAAACTGCTCAAAACAGCGTAGTTATTCCTCAAAAAAACTTTTTTCTTGAAAAATATTGCAAAAACAGCTATGTGATCTTATATAGGCCCTTTATTTATTTATTTTTTTAATTTAGTTATTTCTTAAGAAAGACATTACACTAAAAAAAAATAGAGAAAATTCTAGATGCAATATTTATTTCTGTATTTTTTTAAAAAAACATAGAAATAACTACACCGTTAACTTTAGTACAATTATTTTTCTCACGCGATTATTCCAGCTGTCGATTTCATCTGAAAAAAAAAAAAAAAAAACTCGAATCAGCATATTTGCAAAGAAACATACATTAGTACTCGCGGGATCCCTTATTCTAGTCGGCGGAAAGGCTAAGTAATTGTTCCAGTTTAATATAACCCCTCGTTATTATACCCACCCAGAATGTTGCCGTCCACCGAGCTTAGAAAATTGCTTCCGCCTCAAGCAGCCAAAGCGAGAACGAAGCCAGAATGCCCAAGTTAAACAGCCGTAAGTGAAAAATATAACGTCTCGCTGCGCAAGGCAAACGCACGCCATGTGACTTCTTGTACGACGCAGTCAGGAGAGAAGAGAATAGAAATGAAGGCTCTGCAACCCTGCAAACGAAACGAGACGTATGCCACGCAAGCGGACTCGAACGAACATCGAGCTCACTGGGCACCCGTCCTGCGGGCACAGCCGGGTTTCCCGATTTACCATCATTGTCTAACTTGCTTGCCAGGATAAGTCGACTGAGCAGCGCTTTGCTTTGTAATTCCTATCATGAAACCTTACCGGAGAAAACAAAATAGAGTTAGGAAGACATTTGTGTTCGGATAAAGCAGAGCTAAGTTAAATGCATGTTTCTAACGTGCCTGACATCCAACGTGTTTCTCCTAGTCAAGCGCGACTTGGTACTCCAAATGTGGGTGGGGACTCAGATTGATTTCCGGTGCTCATGGAAGCGACTCGATGGTTTGGGTATATACTCGTAAATGTGCCTGGTAGAACAAGTATACGCTCTGTCGGCGTAGGAATTTAGTTCGCAATATTCAACTTGGTCCCCGTGGCGGGACGCCAGAGTGGTAGAACACTGTGTAATAGATACTACTGCGCTTCAGGTGAGTACAGCGCGCTCTCGCGCAGTGCAAATAAAGTTCGCTTTTCACCTCTCTCTCTTTCTCTTTCTCTCACTATGGTTTCAAGCGGCGCCGGCAGATGACTCGTCGGCCCGCGGGCACGGCTAGAGCGGCTCGTGCCACCTCATGCTCCACACTGCAGGCTCAGCCAGGTTGGCGCTCGTGCAGAAAGACACGGTGTACCGGAGTGTCATGCAACGCGATAATTTTTTCGCGCTCACACAGTTTCGTTTTTGGCCGCGCGGCGACTACTGTCAGCCGCGCAGGCACGGTGGCCGCAGATAATGCAGCCTTTCGGATGCCCGTCAAACAGAAGCACTATCTGATTCACTCGCGCCGCGCAGTTCGGCCCCGCCGGGTCGCTCACCTAAGAGTGTATCGTACACCGTGGGGTAGGGAAAAGAATGTCGGAACTCGAGACCACTGCTCACGCGCCTTCAGGAATAGACCGATTTCACCAGCTAGACCTGTTGCTATCTTACCCAAGCGTCAAAGAGAATGCAGGGATTGGTGTTTCCACGCGGCGCACGTGCTGGCGTCAGCAGTAGCAACTTTTCGAAAGCAAATACCTAAAACAAATGGCATCTTTCAGCCGCGTTCGTCAACGCTTGCTATCTGGGTTATTTGCTTCCGGATCTTTTGTACAGGGAAGAGCGTGCGCGTGTGGCATAGTATAACACCAATCCCTGCATTTTCGCTTGATGCTTGGGTAATATAGCAAATGGTCTGCTTAGCATTAACTACGCCACCGTTGCCGCAATGCGTCGAGGGAACTTTAGTCTTTGGGCACGTGCGACAGCGTCGCTGGAGGTCTGGGCGTGTGGAGCACGAGACGGCACGAGCCCCATTGTACACTGTCGTCATGCCTCCCGTGAACTAAACGAATGGCGACGTCACGCATGCGCCGAACGCTTAGTGAGACTGGTATATTGAACAGATCACGTTTAGGTCACCAAATATCGATACGAACGTCCTACCAGTCTGATGTCTGCTCGTAACTGTTTAATTTCTTAAGGCTCAGGACAGTAGTTTCGCGCTTCGGCTTTCATTTCTTCTACCCCGTGGCGTGCCGCCACAGCCCTGTCTCCGAACGCATGATCTGCTCTTAAACGCGAATTGTGAGATTGAAATGTAATACTTTAGAGTTTCCAGTTTATATAAGAATAAAGCACGCCTGCTCAATTGAAGTAATGACGTGCTCTACTGCCATAGATAGTCACTGTGTAGCTGCAAATCAACCTCATTGCTCAAGTACTTTGATTTTGCGCTTTCATGTGCTACCCTTCGCCCAACGGTGCATTATCTGCTGATCCTATTATGTTTCTTTCTTAGCAACATTATGCTTTTTTCTCGCTGAAGAAGACAAGTAAAAGGTATAGGCATAGGCTTCACTGGTTGCTGCACACTAATGTGCGTATCTAGAAAGGGAGTACTCGCAAACACGGATCAATATATAGTAATTAAATTTAGGCTCACTCTGCACAATTAACTTGCAACGAGCCTCTAAAACTATTTCCTGTTCAGTGATGAGGTTGATCTGAGTATTTTTATGTTCACCTAGAAGGTGAGACGACAAATATGCGCTAAATAATGATGAAATAGTGAGAAACACATAATGAAAAAAACAACACAAAAAAACAGTCATCTTCACTGCCGGAACAAATATGCGTGACGCCGCTTCGGCGTACTTCTTAACGTACTCGTCCCGCACGCTATATATCCGGGCAAACGTTTGGTGCAGCAGACTCAGCGAGCGATGCCACCTTTCATTTCCGGGACCCATGGCACTCATGGCTTGAGACGGCGTAGTGGAAGTTTTCGTCGAATGTATCGCAGTCTCTTGATGCTTGTACGAGCTTCTCTTCCAAAACCTTTTCTAGAGGAATAGCTTTTATGGACTCCCCCCCCCCCCCCCCACCACACACACACACATATACACGCATTCTCAATGATGCTGATGTAGTGCGTTGTAGGGCTTCGGTCGTCGATATGGCCAAATATCTTTAAAAAGAATTACCTCGAAACCCTCCGTGGTTTTCTCAAGATTTGATCCTGGGACCGTTGATCAAGATGCCAGCCTGGTACAACAAAGCCACACCCGCCGCTTCAACGTGTCGCCTTATTAACCACTTGTGTTGAGGACACCAGCTGCGCATTGGAGACTCGCGCGGAGCCACCTAGGTGGCCGCAGATGTGGTGACGTCACATCACTCTACCTGAGTCTCGGACCGCGTTCGTTATATCGGTCTTCTGTGTGCGAAAACTGACTGAGTCTGCTGATCGCCGAGCAGACATTGGCGATGATTCCTGCCCCGTAATGTGCAAGATACAAAAGGATATTTTAGAGTCCGGTAAGGAGTCGCAGGTATCATTTCAACTGTACTATGAATTCACACAAAACTACCTCCTTTTCTTTTTATAAATGGAACGCGTTTTTTGTGTTTTAAGCATCAACATATTTGTTTTAGAGGCGCAGTCATTTCGTACAATGTGTGACCGGACATTCTATAAAAAAATAATAAATAATGGGGCCCAGTCGTACTTTCTATAAATAACCTTACACTTTTCTTTATTAGTTCTAACTTGCGCCGTTTATTTGTTACGAACCATGCGTTACACATAGTGCGCAATATTGTTGTTTTAAAACAAAATAAAAAGGGGGACGCGTGTTTTTGAAATGTCCATTTTATATTTTCCGGTTATTTTAACCAAAAAGCACGTAGCTCAGCACAGGCTGCGATATAAATTGTCCTGTTCACATAAAATATAAAAAAGAAATTTCGTGGTATGCATAATTTACATGTTATAACCACTTAGTAGCGCGAGAAAAAATGTACAAGTAAATTTGGATCAACAAGAGGCACCAACTTGAAACTTCATAATTCGCTTTATGATCATGCAAAAAAAAAACTCTGTGATTCGTTGTCTGGCGTCCTTATCGGCTATAATGTCGCAATTTCTTTGGCTAAGGAAAGATAATAAGATAATTGGAGCTCGCCAAACACTGAAAATCTCGAAGATTCTTTTTTTTTCTCGGGAATCAATATTTACTTTATTTTTTGAGCAGAAAGTAAAGTAACACACAAAGTCATTCCTTGCGCAATGGCATAATATATTGCTGTTTATTTTTGTCCACTTATCTTATATGGTACACCTACAAGTATATAAAGTTAATATAAAGCGAATCAGCTCAACTTGAAACGAGCCACTTTCAGAATGCGTGGTGTGTAGGCAACAAGGTATAAGTTGCCATGTCGCAGTATGCTTCCTGCCACATGGCCATATTGAAGAACATTCATTGGTGCCGGGGCGTCCAGAGGCCTCTACACTGTTTAGATTCATCGCCAATGCGTGACCGCAACATGCGCGAATGAGGTGTGTTGTCGTTTCCTGCCTAATGACCAAAGTGAGTTTTGTTTGGCTTTATCACATCTTTACTATGTTTTTTTTTGTTTTTATGTATGATTACTTTTGGCTTTGCTATAAAAAATGCTATGCGGGAAAATTCCGCTCTTTTTAATATTCTACTTAACGTTCGGCTTGACGTAAACAGTTGTTTTAGACGTTAAAGTTACGTCTGCAAGGTTGTTAAGAATTCATTTTTATCTTCTGAAACTGTTAGCGTATATACCCCCTTTCGCATTAGAGAGATTTAGGCAGCCGTTTTTGCAGGTACGATATTAGCGCGATGGGCCCTCCTCTACGAACTGCGCATGTGCGAGCCTTCTGCGGTAGAAGATGCGTCGTTCGAACCGGAGGGCAGATCGTACCGTATCGGATGTGCAAAAACGGTTCCCCAAAACCAGTGTTGTACGCGCTCCTATAAAAGAGGAACGGAAGCTCGTTCTTCGTTCCTTCTAAGTTTTGTAACGCGTTACCGTTACAAGTTTCTTTCGTGAGAAAGGAACTTGTTCCCCTTACACTTTAAAAAATCGAACGTATCGTTAATATACGTTACTGGTGTATTTTGATAATTACTATATTTAGCCAGATCAAACGAAGCTATATATATATATATACAGTAGAATCTCGTTAAACGGAAATCGCTTAAACGGAATTGTTGCTTAAACGAAACAACTATCTCGGAGTTGTTTGGTTTTGTATTCATGCAATGTAAAAGTAATCCCGTTAATCGGAACTCAAATTCTCGCGCCTCCGGGTAAACGGAACCGAAAACGAAACTTTGTCGCCGATATATTTTTCGCTATCGCAGAAAAGAAAAATAACTCTTGAGTAATAAAACATTATTAAAAATGTTCTTAATATTTATTAGCTTTATTGCCCAAAATTAGCATGTACGCATGGTTTGTGGGATTTTTCTTTACTCATTTTTTACGCATAGGTGGCTATGTTGGGTAGGCTCGGCTTAACAAGGCTTCTGCTCGCATCTTAGGCCTAGTGTCCTACTTTCTGCGATGGCGGCCACGAAGCGACAACACCGTGCGCTCACGTTAGAAAAAAGATCGAAGTCATTAATGATTTCGATAGCGGTTGCTTCACGAAAACGGCACTTGCAACGAAGTATGCCATTCCCAAAAGTAGCCTGACAAGGATTCTTCACGACAAGGAAAAGCTGCGGAGTGCGTTCAGCAGTGAGAACCTTCCCGTCACCGGACCCATAATTCGTGCAAAAGCGGAAGAATTCGTTCTTCAACTGTGATTGTTTTTGGTGATTCAACAAGTGATTGTTTTTAGAGACACCATGGAGAGCAGGGAAAGAGGGAAATGGAGAACATGAATATTGCTTCAACGTTTTTACGCGGTTTGTGTGAATATACAAAAGCAGCAATTTGGTGTTTTTGTCATTATTTTGCCTTCTACATTCACTTGCTGGTGTTTACAAATTGTGCACTTGTGGAAACAGCATTTAAGCTGGCATTCAACATTTTTAGTGTACCTACACTACATACTCTCAGTAAATGAAACTCCTGATAAATGAAACAGATTTTCCTGGTCCCTTCAGGTTCCGTTTATCGAGATTGTACTGTATATATATGTCCCATCGAATTGCAACATACGTTTTTGAAAGCAGTGATGGACGGACACCAGGAGTAGAAAACAACCGGAATGAAGGTTACATTTGTTGATATATTCATCTTTTAAAATCTCAGTGCTTCACCATATTCATGTTTGTGGCGGGTGATTCAGACGACCCAATGGTACTGGGGGCCGGGAAGGAGAAGCGGGTTTAACTTTATTATTCTTTATTAAAGGTTACCCTACAGTGCAGAAGCGTTTTACAACAACCTAACACGTTTCAATCTAACAAAGTTCATTGTTTGAACTTAACAACAGTTGCTTGTCGATGTTGCTGTCCGCAGGACGAGTAAGTGGAGAAAAAGGTAGGGCTTTTGGAAGGTCAGTCTTGAGAACTACCAGTCCTTCCTCGTGAAGCTCGTATTCTTTGTTCAGTTTGAAGAGGGGGGGGGGGGGGCGGGGAGGAGAGAAGAAATATACGTTAATTATTGTGCATCTATTAAATATCCAATGTTCGAGCTACAAGGGTGCATTCGATATCTGGTAACCTGGTCTTTTGGTGTAACTGTAGGTCTCAGATGGAAGTTCAGTGATGACGTTAGTCGGCCTTAGATTTCTGGGTGTATGATGATTCTGGGAAGCAAAGGAAGTAGCTGAGTTTATAAGCCTTTCTTTCTTTTTTTTTATTTTATTTACAGAAAAAAACCTGCTTCGCCGTGAGGCATTATTGCAGGGGGTGGGTTTCATACAAACACTTTTGTTTTAGAACACAAGTAATACACAAAAACAAACAAAAAACAAAACACTTTCTATGGATCAATATTGAAATTAAATAAAAACACACTGTCTATAAAAACACTACACAATTGAAAATTCAAAAAACCAAATTTGCCGCAAGCACATCTTTCGGCAACCTATTCCACTCTTCTATGGTTTTCGGAAAGAAAGAAAAAGCAAAGGTGTCGGTGCGGCAAGAGTACGGTCTAATCTTCTTGGGGTGATCTGCTCTTTCGGACACATAAAAAGGTTCATGTAAAAACACATCTCTGTTAATTAATAGTCTATTGTTGTAGATATCATCTAAAAATTTCATCCTAAACAATTTTCTACGCTCACTGAGTTTCTCCCAATGTAGGGCATGTTTCATGTTAGTGACACTCGCTCCAAGTTCGTAATAGTTTAATACAAATCTAGCACATTGATTTTGTACCTTTTCAAGTTTGTCTATTAAATAATTTTGGTGTGGATCCCAGACAACTGAGGCGTATTCCATACACGGACGGATATATGTGAAGTATAAAGTTTCTCTAATTTTCCTCGGGGCTTGCCGAAAATTTCTCCGTACAAAATTAAGCATTCGTATTGCCCTTAGGGCTATCATTTCAACATGTCCCGTCCACGTTAAATCATTAGATAACATAACGCCTAGGTATTTTACATTTGAGCTAGGTTTAATTATTTCATTATTTATCATGTACACGGAAGTAGTGGGATTTTTTTTCTTAGTAAATTTAACATGCACGCACTTTTTAACATTTAGGTTCATTCTCCAATTTTTACACCATACAGAAATTTTATCTAGATCACTCTGTAAAGTATTAATATCGTTAAAATCATTAATTAATCTATAAATAACACAATCGTCCGCAAATAATCGAATATATGATTGCATGCCAGAAATAATGTCGTTTATATAGATCAGGAAGAGCAGAGGACCCAGTACCGAGCCCTGGGGGACACCAGACTCGACTTTTACATACTCAGATTTTTCCCCACCGAGCACGACACATTGCCCTCGTCCACTTAGGTAATCTTTAATCCAAGCCAGTACGTTGCTATCCAGGGACAGTAAGCTAAGTTTATAAAATAACAAATCATGATCTACAAGGTCAAATGCCTTTCGAAAATCCAAAAACAAACAATCCACTTCGTCTCTAGCGTCAATAGCTCCAGCAAGAAAATGAAAGACATCAACAAGTACTGTGTTACAGGATGCTCCAGTACGAAATCCGTGTTGATCTCGAATAAGAAACTTTTCGACGTTTAGATGAGCAATGAGATTACTATAAATGACATGTTCCATTAGCTTGCAGCAAATGCACGTCAAAGAAATAGGTCTATAGTTTTCCACACAATTTTTTGCTCCTGACTTGTGTATTGGCACCACATTTGCCATTTTCCAATCAGATGGAAGCTTTTGTTCCAGTAGAGATTTATTAAAAAGAACACACAAGTAATTTGCCAACTCTTCAGAACAGTTTTTCAATATAACCGGAGAGATGTTATCCGGTCCAATTGCTTTCTGGACATCAAGTTCTCGCAACAGCGAGGCTATACCATTATATGTTATTTCAATGGGTGACATGACATGTTTAATTTTTTGTTGCACGTTTGGGTGACAGCACGATGCAGCAGGCTTAGAAAAAACAGATTCGAAATATTTATTTAGATGCGTTGCCTTTCTTTTTTCATTCTCGATAAGTTCATCGCCTACTAAAAGAGGAGGAACAGATGTATCGTCCTTTTTATTTGCTTTTACAAACTTCCAAAATTCTTTAGGGTTCATTTTAAGCTTAGTTTCTAACTGCCCGTAATACGCGTCTTTGGATCTTTTTATTGTAGCTTTAAAAAGAGTATTTATGTTTTCTAATCTCACCCTGTTGGATTCTACCTCCCCCTATTCTTATATCGAAGGTATGCTCTTCTTTTTCGTTTGATAATCTGTTTCACCTCTTTTGTCACCCAGGGCTTATTTTTAGTTTTTGAGGATTTTACTCCGGAGGGAATGTATTTTTCAACTAGGTCATGGATTTTACATTTGAACATGTTCCAGAGTGCATCAATACTAACGTTATCGGATTGTTCTAAAAAATGCGAAAAAAAAACTAACAAGTTCGCTTCTTATGGTATCATATCGTCCTTTATCGTAATAAAATATTTTTCTTGCTTGACATTTATATTTATTTATTTTTGGATGAACCAAATCAGCTGTCACAATCTTATGATCAGAAATGCCTGGTAGCACACAAACATTGTCTATGGCCCCCGGTAGGTTGCATAACAACAAATCCAATACATTTAACAGTCTCGTTCCCTCCATGACGTATTGTGTTAAGTCAAACATTTCCACAATGGCACTCAATTTAGTATGAAGCGTGCTTCCTGAGTAGGTCGCCTTGCCGTCCTCCCAAATTAAATCGGGAATGTTAAAATCTCCGCCCAGAAGGACATACTCTTTTGAGGCCGCAAGGATCAAATCAGCTAGTTCATCTAAGCCGTTACTGTTCTCGTTTGGAGGACGATAGTATACACCAACCGATAAATGTTTACCGTCTACACACATCTGGCACCACGCTGTTTCTATAGTTACATCTGGTATTGGCAAAGGTGTAGTCGGAACACCTTTTTCCACAAGGACGAACACGCCTCCGCCGTGCGAATTTCTATCCTTTCTGTAAACAGCATAATTATCTGGAAATACTTCGTTTGATCCTATAGTGTCATCCAACCAGGATTCCGTCCCCAAGACAATCGTAGGTCTGACCGTTTCGATTAAACCCATGAATTCGTCCACCTTATTTTTTATACTGCGGCAGTTAATAATCATGACTGTGCCCACGTCCGTGTTTCTCGTGGTCACAACAGTCTTGTTTGCCCCTTGTATGTCACGACGATTGGAATTGCCTAGGTATGCTGAACGGTTTGCGCCGTTATACTTTACGTTTAAGCTTCATTGGATGGGTGCCTGGTTTGATGTCGATGGAATATCGATAAGTTCTCTAGACTGGATATCGTCGACCTCACGCACTTTGTCAGATTCATGATCAAACATAAAGCACCTATCGTTGATATGCAGTCGGTCCATTCGCAACCTGAACCGGCTGTTTTGCGTTTTCGCAAATTCCACTAGTTTCCTTCTTGCCAGCTGAACTGGCCTAGAAAAATCATCACTAACAGCGAAGCCACTATCTTTAAGCCTGTATCCGGAAGATAGGACCGCTTCTTTGTGTTTAAAAAAACAAAACTTAACTACAATGGGCCTTTTTTTAGCTCTGTTGAACGCTCCAATGCGATGTGCCCTATCAATATTGTCCGGATTTATCTTTATGCCCATCTTTTTGTCGCAAAGATCGATAATGCGAGATTCCGATTCAGCCCACGTTTCCTTATCTTTATCTTCCAGTCCGAAAAATACCAGATTCGATCTACGTGAACGATTTTCTGCATCATTGCAGCGCGATTTTAGAACAGCGAGTTCAACTTGCGCAGTTTCCAATCTTGAATCGTTATTTTGTGCAACCTGTATATCCGGCGGAGAGGCCCTAAGCTCTCTTTCAAGCGTGCATAGCTGTTCCGTTAACTCAGATACTTTTTTGTCTGCACCAGAACGCCCTTCTGAAATTTCCCTAATTTTCTGGGCTAGCTCATCTTGTAAATCCGACTGGGAGGCGTTCAGTTTTCTTTCAAGCGTGCATACTCGTTCTGTCAACTCTGATACCTTTTTGTCTGTATCAGTACGCGTTTCTAAAAGGTACTTCGTCTTTTGGGCCAACTCATTGTACTCAGTCTGCAACTGTTCAACAACAGACTGTAGGGTTGTTATCGTCGCATTCAGTTCCGCGTTTGTCGGACCAGGATTTTCTTCCACATCGCCACAAAGCTTCAACAAATCCAAAAAACGCTTCAAAACTGCTTTTGGGGACGGCAGCAGTACGAGACACAAGTTTTTACTCTTTACAGAAGGGTATTCAATGTTAGTACTAACCTGGATAACAAAGAAGAACGGCATGTAAGATGACCGCATCGTGGCAGTGCAGCCGTCCCCACTAGCCGAGTGCAGTGGTGTTTCCTCCTTTATATGGTGAGGCCCAGTTGATGCCGATGTTCTTGGTCCGTCGTTGCCACGTAGCGTGTAGTCTGGAAGGTTTAGCCATGCCGTGTTCTTTCCGCCGAAGTCTGCGTCAGCCCGCGATTGTCCATGGTGATTGTGAAGCCTCGCGTTTTCCTCGGCCGCTGAGATGACGAGTGGCAGGCACGAGGAATCCGGCACGTCATCTGTGTCTTGTCCTGCGACCCGAAGTTTTGTTTTTGTACCGCAGTCTCAGCACTGAAAAATAAATGAATGTCCACGTGCTCGCCGGCACCCGACTGTTTCCAAGCGAGGTCCCAACAAAATGAACCCTAAAAATAGTAACAAAAAATGTAACGAGATCTTGCACTTCGTAAATGTATTGTTTTTATACTTTTTAGAGTTTCTTCCGTAGAAATAAGAACCAAAAATCCCTCACTGGACAAAAAAACAAAACGCCGTTTTTTTTTTTGTTAAAACGTAACGAGTTCTCGTTGCTATTTCCACCGATGAACGATGGGACGGTGGCGTTGCTTCGTTCATCCTAAAAGGAACGCGTTCTACGAACGCGGTTCCTTCGAACGCCGTTCCATACAAAATTGCCTAAAGCTCCTTATCAAGTAAGTCCCCAGCCAATTCTGCGATTGGTTGAAGTCAATCAAGCATCGTCAAAAGCGCGTCGTCACCGCGGTCGTCCTTTTTTTGATGCGTTTTTTTATCACAGGCTAAACCAATCACGCAAAAAGAAAACCTAAAATGACACCGCATTCAATGTGCACGTGAATGGCTTAGCTGGCGATATTAAACATATTACCACAAAGAGCGCTGCGACAATGAACTTTTGGTTCTACTTGATTAGCTCCATTGATCCGTACACTCTAGAAATGCCTGCGCGTCTACTTACCTGCAAAACGCCTCAAAGAGCCAATATCTGCTATCTACGGAATCAACTCAGCGAATGATGAGGCAGAACATCTGTTTATAACTCAAAATGGAGTTTGCATACGCTTTGCATAGCGTAATGCCACAGCGCAGACTTAATTTTTAGGTCTAAACAGAGGCTCCGCCCCAGCATTCACTGAGCTGATTTCGTAGACCGAAGAGTATGGATCTTCGAGTGTTTTGCGGGCAAGCAGACGCACAGGCATTTCTTGGAGTCCAGCATTCGTTGCGGTCGGGCTTAATGTAAACCGTAATACGGAGGGCAAGTCGTCTGCCTCTAGCGCAGGACTGGCGGTTATGTCCGAACGATACCGAGCTCTGATTGGCTTTGATTGAAAGGATAGTGGGTAGATCTCAAGGCTAGATGCTTCGAGGTCTACCCACTATATTTTTTTTCAATCAGCCAATGAGAGCTCGGCGTTCTGACATCATCGGAACCCCTATGCAAGAAGCAGAACTTCCGCTCTCCATAGAGAAGCAGTCTTACCAGGAGATGCGCGCTGTTCAGGATTTAACGTACATACATCTTATTGACAAGAAAAAAAAAGGAGGGGGAATTTTCTTGCCTCGCTGTTTTCATGACCGAAGTATACTGAGTGCCGAGTTTGCTCGCACCAGAGAAAGATATACGAGTATCTCTAGATTTGAGCTCTTGGCGTTTCAGACAATCTCCATAAAACAACGACTGCTAAGCTTCTCTTTGCGAAAAATGGGCACTCACTCTTGCTGAAGACAGCACGCTTCAATTTTAGAAAACAAGAAATACAAGGTACGATAAAGCGAAATTACAAGCATTGTTAGTTCTGCATGTAATATTGTCGTCGCGGGAATTACCAAGCCAAGTTTTCGTTTTAAGGGCGTATAAATCGCCGAAGTGGATCAAGCCTGTACAAAGACAAAACAAATTTAACAAAAATGTGAGGTTAAAACTTTTTAAACACGCTTTATATTTGCTTCCTCCCATAAAGTGTATTTTTTTATAAGTTTATCAACGAGGAACGCTCATAACCAAAGCATGAAGATAACCTCCCTCCCCTTCAGTAAAAAAATAAAATAAAAAGCTTCTGCGAAAACGAAAATATTTTGTTTACGTATAGGAAAAAATATAACCTCTTAACACCTGGGCGATGTTTAAAGTCGTTGCTTCAGCACAATGAGAAAGGCAGGAAGTTTGGAGCTTGGTGATCCCAAAAAGCAAAAAAAACAATAAATAATATTTTGATATCTACAGGAACCTTTCCGTATATCCATCACTTCACTATAGCTATTACGAGTGACTCCAAGCACTGAACAGTAGAACACTGCGGAGTCTCCGATCATTGACGGTGTTCACATAGCAAACAGATTGCTACCGGAATACCACTCCTCTTCCTGCCTTTACTTGGTAGTTTTTCAAGAGGGACCTAAAGCAAATATTACAAAAGAAATCTAAACTGCTACACTGCACATTAATGACGCTCCTGAAAACTCGTGGTGCAGCTAACCAATGTTCGCATGTTCATGCGACGATAAGCTTGACGATACTTCCAAACAAATACAACTATCCGAAATACACGGAAAGAATTCAGACCCTGGGATGAAGGAGACCACTCAAGAGAAACGATTCCACGTCTACAAAATAGGAAAAGTAAAGCAGGGCCAAAGACGACGCCTCTTCCTCCGAGGCCTTTCCAAATCTCGTGCTGCTAACAAAAAGCAAAAAACAAAAAAAAAACAGCCTCGTGGACTTGGAGGACAAGAAGCAGCAGTTCTCTGCAAGAGAAATGAGACCAACCTCGTTCGGTTCGCACCGAAAGGAGACGAATGGCCACCCCGACACCTCCCCAACACCGCCTGTTTCTTGTCCCGGTCACCCCTCCATTCAATTTATACGGTGTTTATTCTTTATGCTGGCCTTCGCCACTTTTTCTTCTTGCCTCCGCGTGCACGCTGCGGATGCTTGGTTCTCCCTTCTTTGGTGGGGTCATGCAGGCTGTTTGGAGTGCTGGGTTCTTGCTCAAAATTATTTTAACTTTACCTCAATCTGCCTCTACACCAAGAGGCTGAAAGAACAATCATCTTATCACAACAAACCATATTAGGCACAGTCTAGCGTAATTTCCGGTATATGAAACCCTTCTATAAATAGGTGTTTTCGCAAAACGTTTTCTATATAAGTCGCACCGTGAGGTGAGGTATACGACCAGGGTAACATAATATAGAAGGCTGATTGTCACGATACGTCGGCTATTAAACAGAAAAATATTAATTGATTTTTAGTTAATAAATATAAATTTACGGTTTATCTAGAAACTTGCTGATCATCATCGAAATCCGCGAATTCAGTCAATTTTAAAAATACTTGGGAACACGTCGGAAGCAGGGTTGACCTCTAAATTTACCACTCGTACAGTAGGCACAGACTACCCGAGCAATAACGCTTTCGAACGGTTTTTTCGACTGTAAGCATCCGCGATTTCTCACCACTTGCCTCTTGCCCATTGTACGAATGGTCACTTTAGCACTCGTACGCTCGTCGTTTTTGCGTGTTTTCTATCTCCGGCTAGCCAAATCGCGCGCAAAATAAAAGCGAGTTTACGCAAATTTACTGTACTTGATTTCTACAACCGGGGACGAAAACAAAATGCGAGCGCCACGTGAGGATACATTATTGCCGATGCTCGGTTTGCTCCATAGGAATGTAGTGCGGCGTCTGCGGTCGAGCTTAAAGTGAAACGGAGTGTGAACCCTTTTACCGTTTCTAAACACAAGCCGTCTCTGGCTAGCCGGGAGACTTCTGGTCGCTCCTTTTCGGCAGAGCGTTCAGAGGCTCGGCGACGCCAATTTTCACGGGACGATGAAGTTCTACGGAATTCACGAAGTTGGGAATTCAGCGAGGGCCTTCTGCCGTGATGTTCGGTATATAAGATGGATCGATCATTTAAGGGGAAATGGACGAATCCGCGACAGGCGTCTCGCTAACAGATCCCTTTGCTAACCGCCCCTGAAGAACTGGTCAAAAATATTTCGTGAGCGTTATGAGAGACCGTGCTATGGTGTGGGATTGTTTGTCCCGTCTTTGTGACCGGGAGTTCTCGGGGACGTGAACGGCCTACAGCGCCTTTTGCCGCCGCTTTTAAATGAAGTGTCTATAGAACGTCTGATCAAGAAATGTATTGTCTCTGATATCAGACAATCCTATATTTAGGTCAACCTTTTTCACTGGATCCCGACACTCGAAGGTGCGAATGTAATCGGCCGTGCTTCAGAATCAAGCTTTTAAAGAAAGTAGAGAAAAACTACTTTCCAACCATTCGATACTTAGGTGAGTGGGTTCCAATGGTCCGACCTTCGAGCCGAAGCAACGCTCGATGTGCCTTGTGCGGATTTTACTCCCCTTCGGTCGGCGGTCCACTGTGGCTGCTCCTATATCCGAGGAGTTTAATTTCTGCACCTCGAATATAATCGTCTTTGTACACCAAGACGGCCTGACGTATTCGTTGCAGCCTTCGGGAGTTCTTGTCGAGTTTGAAACAAATGAATTTAACGTTGTATTTTTACTTTATATCTAAGGGTTACAGTTCTTATGATCTGTTATTTTATCTCTAAACTAAATGCGATAGGCAATCGCGACAAGCTCAATATGCAAAATCTTATTTACCTTTATAATTAACAATAATTAATATTTTGTTTTCTGCAAAAGCCTGCAGAAACATTGCCCTTGTTTGCTTGTCGTTTATTTGTTTGTTTTAAGATGATGAGATTACTATGCAGATCTAGGCATGTAGAAGCCAGAATGTATTTGATTAAAGCAAGAAACTCACATGATAGTTCAAATAACACTTAACAAAATGCTGTTTGAGTAATAGAGAAACGAATTTCTGAAGCATTTTATTATGAATACAGTTCCAAGTTCTCATCAAGAGATGATGATATAGACATCGCCGTCTCTTGATGATAATTTTGAACATGATTCTTCAATAAAACTGTTCTGGGGCAGACTTCAACTGGGGAGGTATTCTGGCTTGCGAACAAATGTTTCTACCCAAAACAAAAATTCCAACCACATATGAGAGGCAGGAAGTGTTGTTGCAATGTAACCGGACACGCGCCTCTGCATGGAATGACCTCGAGACTCTTTCAAATATAATGATATCAACGATTCATCGTGGGTTTCATAATCTCACAACTTGGTGACGTTTTCTGGGCTACACTGCGATGACACCAAGATCTAGCGTGACTTACACAAGGACGTTGAATTTCGTAAATTATTAGGAAAAACATATGTCGTCTATGTACATTCCTTCTTTTCAGTAAGACTGACGACAGCCAAGGCTACGATCTGATGTAGACAATCAATCAAGCAGCGTCGAAAACACATTGTCATGGAGCTCGTCGTCTTTGAGCGTTTCCTCATCACCGGCTGAACCAATCAGACGCGCAGTAAACGCGGCGTCACCCTCCGAATTTCTCGTCAGTGATTGGTTCAGCCGTGGATAGCAAACGCCTCGAATCCGACGATCGCCTTGAGGATGCACTTTTCTGGCGCTGTTTGATCGTCCCCATCGTAGCGTAGAGTCAACTGTGGCCGGACCTAAAGTGAAGGGGTGTGCGGCATAAATAAAAACAAAACAACCATGAAAATGAATACAACACTCGATAACGGCTTACAGACACCCGAAACACATGCGCGCAAGAAAAACAAATTTGGCGCAACTTTTTTTTTCTAGAAAGCCATGCGGGAGCCATACCTTTTGTAAGCAGCAATGACGGACAATGAGAGACGCATCGTTTGCTCGCGGTCGGGTGCAGTCAACGGACACCGCAGCCTTCTTTTTTCGCGGCGCGTTGGGCGCATGCATAATGTACTCGCCGAGCGAGGCTGAATGATCAAGTGAGAACAGTTCCACAGCCAAGAAGCATTCGGAATAAGAGAGGTAATTTATGCTCGCTTGCGCTACCTGCCAGAATGCATCTAGCGCTGCGTTTCCCCGAGAGAACGCGCTCCTGAAGGAGAATCCCTTTCTGGCTCTCTTCCTGTATTTTTCGGAGTCTCACAATCAAGCTCTTCAGCCTATCTTTTTTTTTTTGTAGCATAATTTTAATTGCGTTTATTATTTCTTACTCTGTTTAGGCTCGCCCATTTTCTTATTTTTATAAATATATCTTTGACTCTTCTATCCGGAAGTTGTGCGTGTAGCCATTTATTCTTATCTATGTGAGGGGCCAAACGAATACTAATGAGAAGGGGATATTATTGCGCGAATCCTCTCTATTTACGTTCAGGACACTGACCATAACGCCCAAAGTCATACGCCAATTTACTTGTCAGAAAACATCTATGCACTGCGCCTTACACATTGAAGCTTTTTTACAAAGATTGTAATGTCTTCAATCGAGTATCAGTTCATTCATTCTTAAGCTGAAACGTGGTGGCATCTAGCCTTTTGTGAAAAATTCAAACTGCAGTCTTCAATATAAATATTTACTGATAAGTTCTAACATTCTCTCGGCATGTTTAATCATACAGTAGTACATATATCATATATAATAATAAACTAAATGTGGGGATAGCCGAAAACTTCTTACAGCTAGCTTGTTGCGAAACAAAGAAAGACAATTTGTTTTTTTTTTCGGCTAGAAGATGGAAGCGAAGGTTTCATCTCCAGCTATAGCAAATATTGTCCAAAAATATTTGACACCTTTCTTTTTTCTGCATTTTGAATAAATGAAATAAAAAGGTTTCGTTGAAACTTTATACGCGACCTTGAGTGATTTACACACAACTTTTCCTTTGTTCTGGGATGCTCATAACAGTGGGCCTTCTAATCATCAGCTGTAGGACGCAAGGCGCTCCATTGTTATCTTCATACATTTAACAATTAGTATTTTGCCTAATATTTCCTCAGTGTGCATATCTCAGTGTACGTTTACTGTTTGATGTATTTTTGTTGCTTGCGTCATAGTTTTGGTTTTGCCCCTTCTGAGCCGCACTGGCCGCTTATGCCCAACCGACCCCTTGTAGAAACTAAAGCCTGTGGGCTGTACAACACTAGAGCGCACGACACAAGAGCGCCGACATTAGAGCGCCGACAGTAGAGCGCCACGACGTTAGCGCGCGCGACACTAGAGCGCCGCGACTTTAGAGCGCGCGACACTAGAGCGCCGCGACGTTAGAGCGCGCGACATCGAGAGCGCGGCGGACGTTAGCGCGCGCGACTCAAGAGCTCGCGTGTCCTTAGAGCGCCCGTCACGAGAGCGCACAACCAGTCCAGCGCGAGTGGCCCGACCGGACCGACTACTTGTTCGGGCATCGCGTGTTTTATGTAAAATTGGCAGGGATTTATGCCGCGGAATTCAGCAATGACATTCCAAATGAGTCGACAAAATGTTTGCGTGTGACAAACCAAGAAGCCGTTGATAAGAAGCTAAAATATATATATATATATATTGTCACGAATGAGAAGTGATGAGGCGGCGAATGACTGAGTAAACTGAACGTTTAATGGGGCGAACTTGTGCCCAAAAATAAAAGGAAAAAGAAAGATGACAACAGAGCGTCGCAGGCGTCGAAGGCGGCGAAGCAGCAAGATCGAACGCTCAGGCGAAACTGACTCTGGCTCGCTACGCGAAGCCCCTTATGTACACGTGTGAGCTTCTGGAATAATCGGCGCAGAAAGTTCGACGCGTAGAACATTCGCACCTCGAACAAGCACCCGGATTCTCGAATTTGCCAGAACACTAAAATGCAGAGATAAACAAAAGACACGTCGCTGCCAGGAATCGAACCCTCGCTTTTCGAGTGGGAGGCAGTTACGATAACCGCTAGGCCACGCGCGCGCTGCCTACTTGGACAGCTGCGCGCGCGGCATTACTCCCCCTTTTAAAAGTGCATCGCCCCGATGCAACACAAAACAAAACAAAATAAAAAAGAACGATAAACTAAAGAGTCCTTTGGAGCACATAAGGTCCACAGTCCTATCGAGCGTAGTACGGCTTCAGGCGCACGACGTGGACGACCTCAGGTCGTGGTGGGCGGCGTGACGATGTTCGTGTTCCGTCGGGCATCACCTCGTAGTTCAGTTCGCCGAGGCGACGAAGCACCTTGTATGGTCCAAAGTACCGTTTCAGCAGTTTCTCACTAAGGCCGCGGCGACGGATGGGCGTCCACACCCACACCCTGTCTCCGGGCTGGAAGTGGACGTCCCTACGACGAAGGTTGTAGCGGCCCGCGTCGACGCGTTGCTGGTCTTGAATCATGAGTCGGGCGAGCTGGCGGACTTCCTCGGCCCGTTGAGCAACCGCCTGGGCGTCGTCGCTCTCATTGTCAGATGGCTCATGGGGCAGCATGGCGTCCAGCATGGTCGTTACCTTGCGACCATGTACCAGCTGGAAAGGTGTGAATCCAGTGGTCTCTTGAACCGCCGTATTGTAGGCGAAAGTGACGTAGGGCAACACCTCGTCCCACGTCTTGTGCTCTACGTCGACGTACATAGAGATCATGTCGGCGATTGTCTTGTTGAGTCGCTCCGTCAGCCCGTTGGTCTGTGGGTGGTACGCAGTGGTACGACGATGGCTGGTGTGACTGAGCCGGAGGATTTCTTGGGTCATCTGTGCCATGAACGATGATCCGCGATCTGTGATAAGAACTTCGGGAGCGCCATGCCGGAGGACGATGGACTCGATGAAAAACTTGGCGACTTCCACAGCAGTCCCTGAAGGAAGGGCTTTCGTTTCGGCGTACCGCGTGAGATAATCTGTGGCGACGATTATCCAGCGGTTTCCCGACGTTGACGGCGGAAAAGGGCCAAGTAGATCCATTCCGATCTGCTGGAACGGTGCGGTCGGGGGAGCAATCGGCTGCAGGAGACCTGCCGGCTTCGTCGGCGGTTTCTTACGTCGCTGGCACTCGTGGCACGATCGGGTGTAGAGGTGGACGGCTTTGGGGAGCTTTGGCCAGTAATACTTTTCACGAATACGGGCCAGTGTTCGGCTGTAACCGAGGTGTCCGGACGTCGGGTCGTCGTGACATGCTTGGAAGATCTCCTCCCGAAGGTCGGTTGGGACTACCAGCAACCACGGTGTGTTGTTGTCCCCGAAGTTCTCTTTGTAGAGTACACCTTGTCGAATGGCGAAGGTCGGCAGTACTCGTGAGAAGACACGTGGCACGGTACTCCCTCCCCTTCCAGGTGCTCGATCAATGCACGCAGCTCAGGATCGTCCCGTTGACGTCGTGCCATGTCGTCGGTGTTCACTGCTCCTAGGAAGCACTCGTCGTCATTGTCGTCGCTGCAGCCGGAAGGGGTTTCGACGGGGGCTCTGGACAGGCAGTCGGCGTCGCTGTGCTTGCGGCCTGACTTGTAGACCACAGTCATGTTGAACTCTTGTAGTCGGAGACTCCATCGAGCGAGGCGTCCTGACGGGTCCTTGAGGTTCGCAAGCCAGCAAAGCGAGTGGTGGTCCGTCACCACGCGGAACGGGCTCCCGTACAAGTACGGACGAAACTTCGTGATTGCCCAGACGACCGCAAGGCATTCTTTCTCAGTCGTAGAGTAATTTTTCTCCGCCTTGGACAGTGTCCGACTTGCGTAGGCGATGACTCGCTCGATGCCTTCTTGCACTTGGACTAGTACTGCGCCCAGTCCCGCGTTACTTGCGTCCGTGTGAATCTCGGTTTCCACATCCTGATCGAAATGTCCAAGTACAGGAGGGGGTGTAGGCCCGTATGTGATGTGCGCATTCGTCATAGGCCAACTGGTAATAGGCCCGTTCGTCACAGCGGAACATTCGTCATAGGGGAATTTGTCACTAGGAAAGTTTGTCACTGTGCGAACCGGATATTCGAACTTGCCCAACTTATATTGACTTGGTTTTGCATGCAATAAAGATTAGTACGTTATATTTCATTTTTACTGAAGAGAGGGAACATCGAAACAAGTCATCGTTGTACTTAGAAAACAACAGGTTTATTGAGGGAAATAAAAACAAAGTAAACAGCGATATTCCGAGCTGCCGCCCTCAAGGTTTCAAGATGAGTGCAACCATCGTAGCGGCTCACAATGATCTGAAGACGCCGGTTGCAGTCGTCGTGCTTTTTGGACACCCTCGAAGATGTCGTGCCGCCCTCTGCCTGAGCCAGCTTCATCTCTGCCAAGGACTGCTCTCTCTTGATGCAGCCCAGGAACGCCCAGATATTGGGAGAACTGCAGCCCACGTTGCTCTTGCATAAAAAGAAAAAATAACACACACACAGGTGGAGAAAGCTTTTCGAGGGGGCACCGTACTGAAATTTTGAGCCACAAATGCAAAAATGTACTACAGAAAACTTCCAAGTTCTAAGAGGATTAGTTCAGTTCTTACCTGCAGTCCCCGGTGCCACGCTTCGATGCTGTTGTTCGTCCTTGGCATTTGTGCTAGTGTTGATTCTCTGACTAACCAAACCAGAGGAGGGAAGGTGGCCGAAGACAAGCCGTTTCGACGGGGTCTCCCGATATACACGTCCTCGGAGTAGTCCGCCACGAGTGAGGCATCGGTGGGGAAAACCTCGAGAAGGTCCTAGAAGGCCTCGGGAATGTCGGCGATTGGCAGGAAGGCCAATGCTGGAAGCATTCTCATCTGAAAATCCACAAAAAATAAAATAACCAATTGGCTTAACTTATGACGTCGAAAGAATCAGGATTCTTTCGCTGTTGCCTTCTCCGCTGTCGTGGAAGAAAAAGGAATCTCCTTAGGCTGTGGTCTGCATGCAGGTAAAACAGTCATTATTATCATAATATGTCGAGCACTGTGCTTTTGCGCTGCAATACACTTTACCTTAAACTCTGTGGGCATTCGTATGTCGGCTCTGCAAGATGGTACGCTGTACTCGAATTTCGCCCGCTGCCTTTGCTTGCGGATTGTGCGCCGAAGTGTTGACGGTGCGAGAATCTGCGATGCAGTGTCGTCACTGACACAGGCAGCCGCATCTAGAAGTATTTGGTGCGGTGCTAGACGGCCTTCCACTGTAAAGGACATTAGTGAGGATAGAAATTACAGAGAAGATGCAAGCGAGCTGGTGAGCTTTCAACATTGTAAAACCCGAGACTTAGGACAAGAAAAGAAGAAAAAAGGGGACATGGTGTCCCGTTTTCTCTTCTTTTTTTTTGTCCTAAGTCTCGGGTTTTACAATGTTGGACATTAGTGAACTTGTTTTGGGAATATAAGAGCAGGAACAGATTTTGGTACATACCAGCCTTTTCCTTCATCTGATGACGAACCCGAAGTACGTTTTTCTCGGTGGGGTCAAATGCATGCGTATGGTCACTGGAATAAGAGATTACACGAGTCTTGGCGTGATCGGTGACTATTTTAGTTTTACGAACTCCTCTTCAGCCGCAGCCTGCAGGCCCAATACAACGTAGTTTCGTTAACCTTAATGCAAGTGTAGGAATGTCCTTCGTGAAGAAGCATATCGCCCACCTCTCTTAGTAGTAACTACCTCCATTTAGAAATCGAGAGTGAGATGGGAAGCAAAATAGATCCGTCTTTTATTAATCCGGAAGCAACCGCCAAAATAAAACCCTGAAGCGGGTCAAAAAAAAAAGAGAAAAAAAGATTCGGGTTTAGTGGGCTATTTTTTTATTGTGAACTTTATGTTCTCGAAGTTCTTCTGTTAGTAAGGTGACCCAGATAAGACAACATGCAAGCTAAAGGCTGCAGGTTGCCTTATCTTGGGGTCATTGGGACGTGCTTTTGTTCCCGTTCGTACAGTAGTCAACCTCACTGACCTTTTGCGGAATTGGTTGGGTGACCCCTTTCGTAACTTTCCTAAAGAAACAAAATAGAAAAAAAAGAACGTTTAATGATCTTGGGGTCATTTTGTGACGAACTGCCAGCGTGACGAATCATCCTATGACGAATGTTCCGCTGTGACGAACGGGCCTGTTACCAGTTGCCCTATGACGAATCGACATGTGACGAATGGGCCGTATCCCACAGGAGGAGTCTGGAGTCGTCGTTTCAGCGCGTCGAATGCCTGTTGCTGCTCCTCGCCCCATTCGAACTTCTCGGCGTCCTTCGTGAGGTGCGTGAGCGGTGCGGAAATTTTAGCGAAATCTCGAACGAAGCGCCGATAGTAGGCGCAAAGTCCAAGGAATCTTCGCACGGCCTTCTTGGTCTGTCGGCGCTGGGAATGCCGCGACGGCGCGAGTCTTCTCAGGGTCTGGGCGGACACCTTTGTTACTAACCACGTGGCCTAGAAACTTCAGTTCGTCATAGGCGAACCGGCACTTTGACGGCTTGAGTGTGAGTCCGGCGGTCTGAATGGCTTGGAGAACATCTCGGAGCCGTCGCAAGTGCTCGTCGAAGTCACTTGAAAACACTACGACGTCGTCAAGGTAGACGAGACAGCTCTGCCACTTCAGCCCTGCCAGTACGGTGTCCATGACACGCTGGAATGTTGCCGGCGCCGTGCATAGGCCGAAAGGCATCACTTTGAACTCGTACAGGCCATCCGGCGTGACGAAAGCTGTCTTCTCTCGGTCCCGTTCGTCAACTTTGTGGGGATTGTGATCCCTCAACATTCTGCCGCGTCAGCGTCTTGGCGCGCCGTGGCGGCTGCGCTGGCGTAGCGAGAGGTGGCGCTGCTTACCACGGTGAGTGGCTTCCTCCTCTCCCCCTTTGGGGCGATTTCCGTAACGAACCCCCGCACAAAGGAGATCGACGTGTCGCTCCTTGATCGGCCGCTTTGGCCCCGAAGTGGTGTGGCCCGTATCGAGTGCAGGGAATTCTTTCCCCACTCGTGTACAAGCTGACAAACTTGCAATCAAGAAAAGTCGGTGGGCCGGTACATGTGTGCGATCTGAAACCCTACCATGAGAGGGAAAACGGGGCCAACGAGCAAACTCAGCCCCCGCAAAGACATGCACACGCAACGCGGAGATAACGCCGACGACGAACAACAGGCGTCTCGCTACAATCTGCGTAGACGGAGGAACTATTATCCGAAGTTTTCGTAGAGGCAGCCCCAGTATGTGGCGAAATGTCACATTAAGGGAAGTGCAAAACACAATGCATCTGCTGCCTTCGCGAACGCGCCAGACACCATTGTTACCGGCAAGCAGCGACCTAAGTAGGTCACCTCAACGTTCGCTCCCCGATCAACCCGTAGGGGAATCCCCTAACAACGGCTTCCGAGGGAAAGGGTAGGCGTAACGGACATTGGTCAGTTATCGCCACCTACGCTCACGTGGGCCACACGTCACTGCAGAGCGCGGTGCGAGCGTCGTCACAGGCGGTCGGAGACCAACCGGTCATTCTACCGCAGTACGTCTCGCACCTACGAAGAGGACGGACCTCCAGCCTTTGCTTCGCGCCGTTCGGGAACTGCTGTCTCCTGGCTACGGCAGTTCAGCGGCGTTCATGGACCACAACTGCGCGGGACTCGCCAGGCGGTGCCCCTGGAGGCCTCCTTCCCCCATAACTCACAGTTCGTCTTGAGCGGGTCGACGGACGGCCGTGTGGAGCACGGCGGAGGGCGTGGGGTCCCTACTGAAAAAAACCATTTGAGATTCAAACGGGTCAACCCGCTTGAATCAAACGGGTGGCAAACCGGTCGACCCGTTCAGATCAAACGTGATTATGGGATACGGGTAGCCGTTTGAAACGGTAGCCGTTTGAAACGGTAGTCGTTTGATACGGTAGCCGTTTGATACGGTAGCAGTTTGATACGGTAGCCGTTTGATACGGGTGACCGGTCGACCTGACACGTGACCACACAATTGAACGCGCCATTCGGAAAGGCAAATTATTCGCTAGCCCTAAATGGGTATCGTCTGGAAGGTTGGTTTCCTTAAACTTATTTAAGACGTCCCGAAACTCATAAACCTATTTATAACATGCGGGAAACACGTAAAAAAAATGTGCTCCCGAAGGTGCTTGAAAATGGGCAGGAAAACAGACACAAATAATGTTTTCGATTCTCCTAGCAGTTTATTACAACCTATTCCGTAAACAAGTACAAACGTGCACGCGGTCTGTGAAATATGAAGAGGCACTCTAAACTTTTATACAACTGAAAAGATTGCAAAGCAAATAAGAACCGAGGTAATTCTAGACTATAATGGTAGACTTTCGGCAAAATTATTCTCCCGGCTGATAATCTCGAAGAGTACGCGTAGAAGAACGGTCAATCGTTGTAAACAAGTAGGTTGCAGTGCACTTACCATAATTATAGCGGACTTGAAAGATGTAATCCGATATATATGTCAACACGGTCAAAGAAGGACAACCACACAAACACCAAAACGAGAAGGAAGGCTCCTTGAAGTTTCAACACGATGCGGCGCACGCGCTGTCATTTGCCGAACCCAACCAAACCGCAGGAATTCCTGACTTCTTTGAAGAATCGCTTGTTGCCGATATACGTGTAGGACTTTTCGAACACTGATAGCTTTGGTGCACATCGAATACGTCGTCGAGAGACATCCTAATAAGACCGCAGGGTTAGGCGACAGATCGAAGCAGGTAGGACGACTGGAGCGAAGTTCAAGCCGCAACTGACAAGTGACAACAAGCAGACAAAGCAAAAAGCGGCGCCGCACCCTTCCGGATCTCGATGCGCGCTGCTGCGGGTCACGTGACAGAGGTGACAAGAGAGAAGGGAGGGGCGCGGTGAAGTGGCGGAGAGTTTTTGGCCCTTTCGCCCCGCTGTTATCTAAAAACCAACGGACAGCGGGATCGCTGGGTCTTCTTCCTGGGATTTCGGCGGCGGCAACAACGGGGAACCGTCCGGCGCACCGGTGAGCTTTGACCCCCGTCCTTGTATCTTCGTGAACGACCGTTCGGCCGTGGACCACCTCCACTCCGACGACGTTCACCAGCTTAGCCGTTGACTATTGTTATTTGTTTTGTATTGTAAATAAACAGAGTTTATCACCGTTACCCACGTGACTGGTGTCTCTTTGCGCTCGACGAGCAGCATGCCACGCGAGCACGAACCCGCTTCGCGGTAGAGCGTCTCGCCGCGCAACGTGGTACTCCCAAAGGCAGTGGCCCTAAGGAGAACCACAACTTCGATCTGCCAGTAGCCGCTCTTTAGGTCCATCGATGAGAAATATCGAGAATGGCGCAGCCGGTCTAGAGTGTCGTCGATGCGGAAGTGGGTAGACGTCTTTCTTCGTCACCGCGTTCAGCTGCCGGTAGTCAACGCAGAACCTAAGCGTTCCGTCCTTCTTCGTAACGAGCACTACTGGAGAGGCCCTCGGACTGCTAGAAGGCTGGATTATATCGTCGTTCAGCATTTCTTCCACTTGCTGTTGGATGACCTCCCGTTCTTTTACGGAGACTCGGTACGGCGATCGGTGCAGGGAGCACGTCGTCCTCGGTGACGATGCGATGCTTCGCAACGGTGGTTTGGCGCACCTTCGACGACGACGCAAAGCAGTCGCTGTATTCGGCGAGAAGGTCACTCAGCTGCCGTCGTTTCGGGCCTGGAAGCTTGGGGTCAATGTCAAGCTGCGCTGGCGGCGTAGTGTCTTGCTGAGGTGGCGATGACTCGTCAGTAATGGCGGCGATTTTTGGCGGAGTTTTGGAGTTCTTCAACGTGGCCGATGGCTGCACCTTTCGTGAGGTGCTGCGTTTCATTCCTGAAGTTCGTCACGAGGACCACCGTGCGGCCATCTTGAAGTTCAGCTACTCCTCTTGCGACGCCTATTCCTCTTCCTTGAAGCAACTGGAGGCTTCCCTCGAGCAGAACTTCGCCGCAGCAAGCTTCGGTGATCCCGACGGGCACAAAAACACTCGACCGCGGCGGTAAGTTCACGTGGCTCGCGAGAACTCGGACCGCAGATGATGTCGCTTTCGGTTCCTCCGGTGGTGAAACGGGTTTTCGTAGTGTCAACCGGTTTGTTTCGAGGTCGATGACGGCGCCATACTCGCAGAGAAAGTCCATTCCGAGAATGACGTCTCTGGCACAGTCTTGTAGAATGACGAATTTCACAGGGCACGTCTCACCGTGGATCTCGACGCGAGCGGTGCATCTCCCGACTGGCGGGATGAGATGCCCTCCGGCGGTTCGTATTTGAGGTCCATCCCACGGCGTTGTCACTTTTCGCAGGCGGCGAGAGAGTCTCCCACTCAAAACGGAGTAGTCTGCTCCGGTGTCGACGAGCGCCTCGCGTCGTGGCCATCGATGATAACGTTGAGGCTATTCCACACTGTTGCAGACACGTCGTTTCGGGGCGTTGCGGCGTTTGAGTGGAGGCTCCTGACGATCTTTAAAAGAAATGCCGCGCGCCCCGTTTCTTTTAAAGTAATGCCGCGCGCCCCATTTCGGATTCTCGAATTTGCCAGAACACTAAAAATGCAGAGATAAACAAAAGACACGTCGCTGCCAGGAATCGAACCCTCGGTTTTTTGAGTGGGAGGCAGGTACGATAACCGCTAGGCCACGCGCGCGCTGCCTTCTGGACAGCTGCGCGCGCGCAATATACAGGGTGTTTTTATTAAGCTTAACAGAATTTTTAAAGCAAACCCTGAAAGCCGAGTTAATGCGGTTCCGCAAGTAAGTTATACGGCCAGGGGACATAGTATAAGGGAATAATCGTAATGATCAGTCGGCTAATTAGTTAAAATTCGTTAATTAACTTTTTAATTATTGGAAATAGACACATAGTTTCAACTAGAAACTTGCTCAGCGTCATCGAAAACCACTAAATCAGTAATTTTCAGAAAGACTTTGAACGCGCGAGAGCGTAGTAGTGCACTAAGAGTTACCGCTCGTGTAGCAGGTACAGCTGCAACGGAAAAGAGTAGCACAAGTGACCGATGACCGGAGCGGCAAAATCGCGACACGCGGCGCTCTTGTTCCCAAGCGTGCCGATAGCGAGAGTGCCAGTCATGTTCCATGTCTCAACGCGGGGGTGGCCGGCAGAAAATTGAGGGATAAGATAGCTGTTAAAATGAGGGCTTTATACTTGGTTTAAGCTTAGGTCCGAGCGTGGCCATTGTTATGAGCTGAAGGTCCAATCAAACAGCGCAAAAAGCGCAAGGTCATGGCGTTCTTCGCTCTTGATAGGACTAGCCGGCGGAGGAGCACGCACAGAAAGACGGCGAACACCACTGGTCCTATCAACTGCGGAAAGCACGCCATGACGGTGCGCCTTTCTCACCGTTAGATTGGCCCTTCGGCTCATAACGTCGGCCACGCTCGGACCCAAGGTGAAACAAAGTATAGGATGGGCTGTTTTCTGCCGGCCGCCCCCACGTTGAGACATGGAACATGACTGGCACTCTCGCTATCGGCGCGCTCGGGAACAATAGCGCCGCGTGTCGCGATTTTGCCGCTCCGGTCGTCGGTCACTTGTGCTACTCTTTTTCCGTTGCAGCTGCGCAAGGCTGGGGCTAGATAAGAGACGGAAAAATTGCGCGGGCGCCTTATCGCAACCGCTAGCTTTGTACGTGCTCCAGCGAGTGCTAACTTTAGTGCACTACTACGCTTCTCACGCGTTCAAAGTCCGTTCTGAAAATTACTGATTTAGTGGTTTTCGATGACGCTGAGCAAGTTTCTAATTGGAACTATATGTCTATTTTCATTAATTAAAAAGTTCATTAACGAATTTTAACTAATTAGCCGACTGATCGTTACGATTAGTCTCCTATATTATGTCCCCCTGGCCGTATAACTCACCTGCGCAGACCGCATTAATCTAGCTTTCATGGTTTGTTAAAAAAAATTCTGTTAAGCTTAAAAAAACACCCTGGATATATATATATATATATATATATATATATATATATATATATATATATATATATATATATATATAGGTGAGGCCGAGTAGTTTGAGAACAATGGACCGGGAAAATGTAATAAGTCAGAGATCCGTACTTGCGGAGTTGCTATGCTAAGAGTTTATTGTATGTATTACGACAGTTTCGCCGAGAGGCTCGGCTTCGTCAGGAGATCTCTGACGAAGCCGAGCCTCTCGGCGAAACTGTCGTAATACATACAATAAACTCTTAGCATAGCAACTCCGCAAGTACGGATCTCTGACTTATATATATATATATATATATATATATATGGCGCGCAGTATTTTCGCAGAAGAAACAATTGCAGCTGACCTAGCTTCACTATAGTTCTTTGATTTTCTATATCCCAGATTTGCAGGGGAGGTTTTCTCTGTATCCGTCAAAAGACTGGAAAGATCTGCATCCGTTAAAATTGCGCTGAACTTTCCTTCGATGAGTTTTTTACTGATACTTTTGTAGCAGTGAGCTCTCTTCATTACGGACATGGACGTCAGAATATCATTTAAACTAAAGCGGGGGACGTCTCAAATAGCCACCAAATAGATCGGAGCCCAAATGCCTGTCAAGAATAGACTAAATATAGCAAAAAGTAAACTATTTATAGTAACATCCGAGAGGCGCACCGCAGCACTGTGAAGAAATCTTATGGCGAATTCAACTGGTCGTTTTGGAGCGCGCCGGGATCGACTTTTCTGGAGCGAGCCTATTTCACTGGGCGATCGGGATCGAGACGGACGTGTTCCATGGTCGTTTTGGATTAGCTCCCGCTCCAGATCTCGATCTGGATCCGAGAAAAGTCGCTCCGACGATTTCGGCGGATTCAACCGGAAGCCAGCCGGGCCAGCCCTCGCGCACGCACGTGACTTCCTTTCCTCGCGAGGCATCTCGGCCTGATCTCGCCCATCTCGCCTCAGAAGGATTCGTTATGGCCGCTTACTACTCCTTGGCTCGACAGCCGGTTTCTTTTCCAGGAAGGTGAAAAGAAGGTTTTGCCGCGCTACGGGCATTCCGGCAATCTTTGCTGTACTTCGTCTCACCTTAGCATGACTATTGTTTGCCGCGCATGCTAGAAGCGCGAGCTAGTTGCTTTTGATGACCTTTGGCGGGTGCACGAGCGCTCGTGCAGCGACTGCTCCAGTCAAAGCAGTCAAGGCATAGCTCGCTCGCTCTTGCACGGCTACCATGTTAGTCCACGCAAAGGTGAGACGAAGTATACAAGCTCCTGAACCATTCCTGCCGCTCGTGCGTCGAACACCTGTTAGCACCGCGATTGCGAAGACGTCTTCGAAATCGACCGCGGCGGCAGCGGAAAGGGGATTCCCGGCAGTTGAGTGACGGGAAGGCATCCGCCGATCCCGGAACAGTGATCAAGTTCCACTGGGGATCCACCAGGAGGCGCGACCCCGTTCGGACCGTGTGCTTCATTCCGGATCTGGTCAACTGATCCCGGCGCGCTCCAAAACGCCCAGTGGCGAAAAAATAACGCGCAGCAACCCCCTTGGGAAGATGGAAAGTCTACGCCGCTGCTCAACTATAAATAATGCAGACTACATTTCTTTTGTAGAAGAGACTGCTTTACGATGCAGTGGTTCATCATCTGACAGGATGCTTTCAAGTGAGATGGACTGCAATCGTCGGTGTGGTAACGCACTCTGCAGCTGTTGTGAACAAGTTTTTTATGTTTTTCCAACACATCGCTCAGTTCGAAAGGCCTTGTCACATTGAGGCAACAGTTGGACAACTTATCCGGTAACATGGAAAGTCGTGTTGCTGGCGACCCTGTCACATCAGCGGCAAGCAACAGCACTCGGGCAACATGTTGCTGCCGCCCGGCAAACGTGTCGCCCGATTTGTTGTCCGACAACCTGTCACACCGCGCTGACGACGAGGATCAACACGTGGAACATCCCGCCATCTGATTGTTTACCTTCAATGTGTGCAGCGCGGAACCGCTGGAAATGTGACTCTGCAGAGCGCTGGTGAGATTTCGAAGGGCAGGGAATCGCCACGGCTTATGACATCAACGAGTGACTGTGATTGAAAGATGACACCGGGGAGTATTTCTGGCTTTATTCATCGAAATCTCTTATTCGATGACCAAGCACGATGGCCCAGCCGAGAAGTGACACGCGATTTGATTTTCGGGACTAGCCAGCCGGATAGTGTTTGCCTGACCCGCGACATCGATTGCAATTCAGCTGTGTAAAATTAAAGATTATCGCCGGCAGTACTTCGTAAAGCGTCTTTTGGCGCCGCGTTGACCTCGACTGGCAGAGTTGAACCGCATACTGGTACGATCGGCCTTCACGAACAGTCGGTGGAATAAAATATTTTCAACGCTATCAACTGCTTTAAGCTGCTATATCTCGCTGGTCCCCAAAGCTGGGCATTTTAAAGACAAATCAGGACGTCTGGTAGCGACTGTTGCAAAGTTTCAGCATCAACAATCATTGGATCAGAATGGTCGTTTTAATGCCTAATTTTTTTGAACTTTGGTTTTCTGTTTTTTTAATACTTTATCAGCGGGTGATAGGCATTCCATTTTATTTTACTATCAGTAATGGCAGAGCTCGAGTCTCTCGGCAGTTCTAATTTCAAAACCAGTCTGAACGTTCACGACCGTACACTGTGACCACTCTCGAGAAATCGTTTCCAGCAACTACGCGGCGCAAACATTATTCGAAAATATTTTAGCTGCACGTGCCTAATTATTGTTAAATAACGTCTTCAATCTTTATTTGAGTAAGGGTATACTGATAGATATGACTCAACTTTGAAGCTATCATGTTGTCGTGTTGCCGGCCCGAAATTCGCCTGTAGCAGTCGATCAGCACAATGTCCAACGACAAGTTTCTGCCGTTTTATTGCCGAAAGCTGTCATACCGAGGCAACATTTTGGTTGTCATACCACGTTGCTGCTGTTGCGCGATGTGACAGTTGTCGGACAACATGGGGAGCGAGCAACAAGTTGCCCGACCGTCGGCACGTGTCGCAGTTACTGTTGCCGTCGTGTTGCCTCAGCGTGACAGGCCTTTACGCTTACGTCGGTTACGGTTACTAAAAAGTTGTCTGGGACCTGACACTAACTAAGCAGCCGCAGTTTGGAAATTTGGACACTTGTGCAAGCGATGACACACCTCAAACAGTGCGTAAACTCATACTCACATTGTCAAGTGACATTCTTCTCAACAAGATATGCACGTAAAAAATGATGGAAATCTATTGTTGAGAGGGGCAGAAATTATCGTTTTTAGAGAGGAGAGGTTTAGAGAGTCAAAATTTGTCATCCAGACGCCCTATTTTGTTATCGAAATTTAGACACCAACACGCTCCACCATTCGCAGGAGACTTTAGGATCAGGAATATATTTATAGAGAAAAAATGCAAAAACTGAAAATATAAAAACGGCATACTTCGAAGAGAGTTAACGATGCCATTCCACGCTCTAGGTTGAAGTTTTCTGGTAAAGAGAGCTGTCTAGACAAAAAAGAGCCAAATAGAAGCCTGGATTAGCAAGAAACTGCGAAATGACGGAACAAACTCGACACAGCTAAAAGTTTCCTCAACTATTAGAAACAAGAGGTCATATGTGAAATAAAAATTCATCATATTTGTGACATCAATATTTTGTTGGACGATGCAGAAGGCAGGCTCGAGTCCCAAGATACGCTTGCCTCAACAACTTCCGGGCGGCTACGAGTCAGTCACCACTCTCAAGAATCTTCAGACTTGCCTCGAGTGTCTTTTTTAGTCAAGCTGCTCTTCATTCTTAGGTTTAAAGCATCAAAATACTAAACCAAGCTTATTTTTTCTTGGCTCCAATTTTTCGCCTGGAACCAAAAAAGCAAATACAACAGTAGCTGCAGTAGCGGAATCTTTCTTTGTGTTTAAAATTTGAACCACACAAGAAGAAACAATAGCCAACTTATTTTATTCTGGACACAGAAAGAACAAGAATAAAGAATGTGAACAAATCGAAAGAGGAAGATTGTAATCTTGACCGAGAGGCTCACTCGCCGATGCTGACGGTTTAAGCTGGTTGATGAATGACCGCGGCTTCTTGAAAGCCTCGGACCCTGAACCTCGATCCTATTTGCACCTTGGCCCAAGAAAGCTGGTGTCTCATGCTCGGATAATATGAATTCTAGCCTTCCCAGATACTTCTCACTATCAACATTCCACGCGTGAGATCAGTATCTTGTACGGGGACGACGAAATGGACAGCAATTTCTGAGGGTTTTCTGTTACCTCACTGAAACGTTCTCGCTGGCCTACGGCGAGAAGGGTAAGCTTAGTCAGGTAATGACGTTGTTCATATCAGCTTCTGCCCCACATAATAAAGATTCATTGGTCGTATATAAAGTTAAGCTCTCGGATTACGCGTGTCCGTGCGCTCGAATGACGTTCAGGGTAACCCTTGTAACGCAAAAAGCAATAGTTAAGAGCAAAACTTGCTTTATGTTCTTACATTATCCTCGCCAACATTAAGTTAAAATTTTTATAAAGCACTAGGACGGTACTAATAAACATTTTGACGTTAAAATTAAAAATGTTAGGTTTAATTATTTTAACATTGCATTTTTTATTCGCCCGCATTGGGATTGAAATAGTCTAGTGCCCTCTAATTTGTAGCTTCACAAGAAAGAAACCATGAGACCACGACTGTTCTTCCTGCAAAGAATGCACATGCTCGGTACGAATCTCATTCTTCACACTCATCTATATTTTTAATGGATAATTTGTTAATCATTTAAATTTGAAATGAAATCTTTCCACTGCACTGAATATAATTATGTATATAATACGTGGCCATATCTAAACGCCAGTAGAACGATTAAGCAAAGCAAGATTAAAAACGTTACAACCACTCTTACAGGTGAGTTATCATTTCATACTTCTTGGGCGTATGAGGATTATAAGCAAAATTCGGGACAACTCTGAAAGTGTTTACACAACTGAATCACACTCGCAACGGCAGTGAAGCCACTGTCTCACTTCCTGACAAAAAATCTGTTTTCCTGACAAAAAAAATAAAAAACTTCTCATTCTTTCTAGGTGCATAGAGGAAGTTTCTTGAAAGGTAGTGTTTTAGCTAGTCGAGTCGAAACTTGAAGGAATTTATTTTATTTCGTATAGAACTGAGGTAGTTCAGAGGGACCACAAGACCTTTGATTGACTTTCGAAACAAGGACTTGGACGCAGCAAAACATATAAGCTCGTGCTATATGCAGCGTCATTGATAATTTTGTTTGGCCAACAAGTTATAAATCGGAAGTCGGTAGGGAATAGTATATCCTAGAAACGTCAATATGATCAATATCCTAGGGTTTCTGTTTCCATTAGATATTTAACGCACTGGGTATGCGTAGCCTTCCCGTTTCAAATTTAAACACAATGCTAAAAATGGTATTCGATATCATCATGTGGTGGATCTTTGTCTTGCGTATTGCAAAATTTAAGAAAAAAGAGGCTCAGTTTTTCAAGTGGGTGCAGGCTCAGGTGGGCTTAGATTCATTATTTGCTTTATGTAACCACGCGAAAAAATAACATCAAGACATGTGGCGCAATCTGATAACTATGAAGAGGCAGTGCGAATTTCCTGCTCGAAGTTACATTAAAAATTATTTTGATATCTACCGCTAAAAAGCAAAGGTAAGAAAGTGCGCAACAAAATTAAAGTCCCAGCTCTTGTACGGGGAAATAACATTCCGTCACTCCACCCAACAAACTCGGTTTCATGGGCTGGAAGGGTAATGTATCATAGCCAGGGGATAACTGGTTTACACTTTGCCAGTAATGCACACCAAATTATTTGTTGTTTAGTAATGTTTTTTTATAATGACAAGTCTTAGTAAATCTCCTGTAGGTCATTAGAAAAGACTAGCTTTGAGAAAAGCTGTCTGAATGTGGCTTTTCTATGGGCATTCCAGACAAGGATTCAATAAAATTAGAGCAAATATATTTCATTTAGCACAAGGCGTGGCACTCGCAGTTATGGTAAGATGAACGCTTGGGAACTATTGCATACCGCGAACAAGTTGAAAGATTGGCGGCCGCTTAATTAAAAATTATATTTACACATATAAAAGCCTAGGTAAGAAACTTAACCACACTGAGAAAATAAACACTGCTCCGCCAAATTTCTGAGCATGACAAGGCGTTGACAATTATTTAAAATAAGTTATTAAACGCAGCATTGTCAAATTTACTGAGTTTTATTTATTATATCATATTGAACATATCAACGAGTAACGCGTAAGCACGTGTGCTGTAAGCACACGTGCAACATTAGCATTAGCCAACGTGGTCTCTCATTGGTCTGCTTGTGTACCTAAAAATTGCACTTGTTAAATGTTCCACTTAATAGAACAATACTAATTTTTATTTCATTCAAAGCTTCAAATATTTTCACTTATGGAGTCTGTAACTTTGGCTATCATAGCTTTGAACTGTGGAAATTGATATCGGCCTGGATATTTATTTTATTCTCAAGAGTACTAAATTTTTATAAGACGTAAGTCTGCATCACTTGCAAAGTGTGTAAAAGTGTCGTCAATACATTTCGCAGGTGTCGAGGAGTGAGAGTCTCTAAGGTAAGATTTCGACTTGTTTCTCCTCTGGTGTTTTGATTTGCTAACTTCGACGACGTTGAAAACCAAGATAAGCGTAGCTGTAACCTTCATCCAAGTTTTTTATTATTATTATTATTATTTTCAATTTTCTGCACCCATTACTTTTCCTTTCTCCGGCGTATCGGAGTTTAGAAAGCCGATACCGTCTAAAGGGAGACAATAACTTTTCACTCTGCCACAGATGGGTGAAATGAAGCGCCGTGATTCACATACATTTACTTCCACACCATTTCTTACGTTCATATCGTACAATATCTTGTTGAATTTGTTCCCGCTTTGGTAGATCTGCATTAGTATATCCGAAGCTTAAATATACCTCGAAATAACTATTTTCCAATATTATAAGCAGTTTTTCATAACGTTTCAGTTGCGACAGAGCCCTGAATCGGTAAGTTTGGCTTGCTGAGTCGAACCGCGTCGAGTCGTTTGCCGGACATTCAGTTATTGCTTTGGCGCACGCTGTTTGCAGCCCCAATGTCCTTCCCAAAGAGGGAGCTTCAACTGTGTCAGCGTTATTGCTTGGTCAACGCGGTTATTCGATGATGTGTGCTGATTCCTTTGCACTCTTCTGTTATGCTTGCGAAGGGCGATATGACTTGGGAATAGTGCGAAAATCGGCGACTAAGCAGATTACGACGTGCTGGATAGACGCCAAGATGAACTGCCGCGTCTACACATCGGTCTTTTTTCCCCGTGGACAACCTTTATTGGCACCTTTCGGCTGACTTTGCTTTCACCGATTACATTGCATTCCTTGGCCGTGTTTACATATTTATACCCTAAAAATGTGCTCTTCTTTAATACAGAAGCCCATGCAAGGCTCAGAGGAAGACAAACCGATCCATATTTTTCGCTCAATCTGTCGTTGTCTGTCATCAGTCGTTCTCTTCTACCCGCACCGCGGGGTTGATCAAATGTACAATATAAGTCACATAGTCACATGTAATTGCGTATTTCAACTTCACTGGGACGGGGGACCTGCCGTTTGATAGGTAGATTCGTTTTCAGGCCAGATGCACAAAAAAACCTTCTCCGGATCACTAATTGCTATTTTGGCTTTCAAATCAAATCGTTTTTTCCTGCTGGATTACGCACTAATCAACTGAAAAGGGGGCAGCGGTCCGACAGCGCCTTTCGCCTCGACGGTGTCGACAAAAGCGCAGCCATCTCGTTTGTTTATGTGACGTCACGGAGGGCGAAGAAGTCACTAGCGCTACGAGAAATACTCGGTGCACGAAGAGCGCGCAGAGTGTCAGTCTGCGGCGGTACTCCTGTCCGTTCAGTGAAAGAACCGCTAAACTCTCGCGCTCCGGAGCACGGACTTAACGCGCCCGTTGTTTCGTTTCGTCTGCTGTCCCTATTTCCCCCAATGCCTTTCCCAACGGAGCCATTTCTCGAAACTGCGACTCTTTCCCTTTTATATAATAAAATGCATTCGGACTACCTAGATAAGGCCACTAAGAATAACCGCTGCGAAATTATAGGAGAGGAATTCGGAATTACAGGTGTCTTTCTCCGTGGCACTTGTTGTATGTCGACTGCGCTGTGGCGGATGTCGTGTTTGGTTTGGTGACACTCTCGAAAGTAGCCTTGCATCTCTGGCGCGCAGACGGGGCAGCAAAGCACTGACCTGTCCCTTGGTGTTTCGGTAGCACCAGCAGCAACTCGGCCGGACCCAAAACCTGCGCCTCCTTCCCTTCAGAGCGCGGCGACGTCGCAATGATCAACGACCAGGCTAGGATGATCACATTCACGCTGATCACCAGGTCATCATGGACACGTAGCATGTAGGCAGCGAGTGCGGTTTCGATGCTGATATACGCGAAAGATGAGAGCCGAAACGGAAGAATCTAACGAAGAACAGACGACGGAAGAGCGAGAAATCCGACGGGAGGCGCAATCGCGAGAGCCAGTCTTGTCGCGTGACGCCCGCAAACGGAGCGCAATTATTTTCGGACACTTTCCTCAAGCATGTTCGAAGTATGTTTGCTTCATACATTTGTATGTTTCGTGTCAAACTGAGTTTTCCCCACGTCGGTCGCGGTACGTATTAGTAAAACACTAGTCAAAATCAACTGCATGGCCCCCTCGCGTCGGGACGCCGGACGGCGGTGCCGCCCTGCAGCGCCGACCGGCGACGCCGTTCCCGCTAGTGTGGTCAGGACTTTAGGCGCCCGTTTCCGCGTTTCGCTGCGTCGCCATCGGCGTGGCCGTCGCCGATGGCGTTAACCGCTCCGCTAAATATAGCGGGAAATTGAACTGGTGTTGAGGTCACGTGATGTCAATTTGAACGCTAAATCTAGCGGAGAAACTGAATTTGTTCATGAACGACAGCAGTCCTGTGACGTCATTTTTCCCGCTAAATTTATCGTACGGAGGAGGAGGTACGGAGGAGGAGGAGGAGGGCATACCCTCCCTCCTCTTTCTGTGTACCCTCCAAACCGGATGCCCACTGCACGCTCTCTCTAGAAAAGTACGAATAAATAGTCGATAACAAAATGCCGTCATAGCACTGTCAATTCCAAAAGCTCGTGCCAAGAAACGCGCACTCAGGCCCTCCAAAAAAGAAAAAAACAGCGTTTTGAACAATTTGGTCAGACGTCTATTTTGTTCCTAACGCTTTTGTTCACGTACACGAACGGTGCGTGAACGCGACCTCGGTGCCCATCGACTTCGCAGTGACGTGTCCCAGTTATCGCTCTGACTCTACTCTGGATTAGCACAGGACTGCTAAATTTTTTACCGTATTTGTTAATTGCATATTTCCACATGGTTTGAGTGTTAGCTGGCCTTCGTACCGTATGGCCTGGTATATGTTGATTTGGCGATTATTGTCGCTACGTACCCGAATGCAAAATGTCCTAAATTGCTAAACCACATAAATTCCTAAAGTTCATAGCTGTCCTCACAACCCTATTTGATTTCAAGAGTCAAAGTCGTAATCATGGCGGCATTAAAAAAACTGCTATACGAGTTTTTACATCTGTCGAGTCAACAAAATTCCAATAATATGCACGGACATGTCACCCACGTTTTGAAACTGGGAGATCATATTGTATAACAACGAAGAGCGACATATATTTGTGTTCGTTTACTCACTTTTGATATTTGTCTTTCCTTTATTTTTTGACGTGTCTTTTCAACGGAACATTTTAAATCTCTATGAGAGGTACGATTCACAGCAGTCAACACCGAAACCAATGTGTCTGGCTTAGCGAAACGAGAAAGCAATAAAACAAAACCCAAATATTAAATTCAAACACACTCATACAAATGTTTTTTTTTAATCTTATCATTTTTTGTTAATTGCGCGTGGCGTGATTGTCCGATATGTCGTTTCACGAAATGACAACTCGAAAGGGTAACGTCTGGTACAAAAATAAAAGATAAAAAAGAAGACCAATAATTTGACAAAAACTGAGCAAACCTCCCTGGACAGGGCAGTGCACAAGGGACATCCCTATTCGACACCAAGAGAAAAACTGCCGCGCCGGAATCCACTAAACGAATTAGTTTCGGCCGTTACAAAAGGCTCTTAACTGACGTTCAAATGTCAGAACCGGTCATTTCAGACGTCCGCCGCAACGTACAACACGGCTTGTCGGCAGTGTACTGGTGATGGGAATAAGGGACATTCTTCTGGGTCGTTTAAATTAAACGGCAGTCATTTACCAGTCTCGTGCCTTATATATAGGCCGTAGAGTTTTGCTGACTTTATATATAATGGAAATTGCCGGATGTTTTTCAGTGTATTTTTTTTAAATATCGTCGTATTTCGGTGATACGACTTAAAGTAACGCTGAAACAATGATTATCGGTGAAAGAGATAAGTACAAAATTAAGAGCAAGTCTAGGACGGCAGGGTAAAAAAGTCCTGGCTGGAACCGAAATCGGTGTTTGTTTGCTTTTTAAACTTTTTTGTTTGTTATCGACACCAACAAATAATTTTTCGTGTGTTTCGGTTGTACCATTTTCTTTTTTCTTAATCTTTGACACTGTCAGATTTTAATTGGTGTTTTTCGGTTAAAAGTGGACAGCCTAGAGTCACTCACATTCCGTTTCAGTTTTGAACCTACTGTTTAGTGCGCGATTTGTGTCAAAACGTTAATCTAATATGCTTGATTAACACTGGATTTGATTGGGATAAAATTACGTAGTTTTATTGACATACAAAGTAAACTTCTTAAACAACCGTTTCAAAGTTTCTTTTGTTTGAGAACGTCGGTGTGGTTTCTTCCTCTGACATCGTAAAGGCGGAGATGAGGTTTGTTGCACTGATAACATCTTAAAAGCTATACGAGTAATATATTCTGGTTTTGCTTTCGAACAGAGTTTTCCTCTCAGCTTGGATTGCACATAAAACATACACCGGACTGATACGAAATGCGTATTTAGATTGAGGTCTATAAATTGTACCCAACTTCACAGACTTAATAACCCTGCTGCGCCTATAGATATAACAGCATTCCTGAACGCTCATAACGTGTATGTGACCACAAGGTCCAATCTCTACGTTGCTATATCGCTGCTAAAATTGTATCGACTTTATGTAATTATGAAAAAACACGCTGCAGCGAGATTTGCATTATTGGCAAAGTCGTGTGTTGAACTCGTGAGGAATGAAGACGGCGTAATGAATGTTTCTCTTTTTTATTCCCTCAGCCCTACGTGCATATTTCGAAACAAAATAAAAATTAATAATACTTAAGGTTATAACAAGCTTCCTGTAAATTTTATGTTACTCCAGTGAGTCGCAGCGCGTCCCCTTTTTCTAGAAGCACCGCGAAAACAGCTGACTGCGGAGGAGAAGTGGCCGGCGTGTTGACAACCTGCTGCGCCTGTTGCAGTTGTTGCAGGAGTGTTTACACGCGGCGCAGAGTGGTCGTTTCCGCTCCTCCAGTCACAACGGACGCAATCGTAGCTAACGCGCTCGTTGCAGATGTCTGAACCAGCCTTAACTACAGCATACAATCCAAAACGCCGCTCACCCCACTGCTTGAAGGCGCTCGTAAACGCAGGCTTAAAACAAAGCCAAAGCGCTCAAACCCTCTTCTCGAGCTGAAAGAATCGGAAGAAGCGTCTTTGCGCAACCCTTGTTTACTAGATGGGATCGTTGAGCAGAATATTGTATAGAGGTTTTTTTTTTTCTTATATAGACTCGTTGTCGATTAGTTCAGTTGCAACACGGGTCGAGAGCCGCGAAGGTGCATTGCGTCAGTCGCAAAGATATCACGGCAGAGCGTACAGGAAAGGACATTTGGCAAAGCCCTACCGTAAGAGCGGCTGTAATGAGCCGGTATGAGTTTACGTAATACAGCCATTGACCTCGAATAGTGTAGGTCTTCGATGAAGCTTGAAAAATACTTACGAATGCATTGTTTCTTGTGGATATAGACGCGGCTCTAAAAAACTAACCTGTAAATATGGCGTCCCATGGAGGCAAAAAGGTTATCAGCGTAAGACCTTAAGGCTTTCAAGCGAAACAGATCATTTTATTATCACGAAACCCCTGCCTGAACTGTGTCTCGTTGATAAATTTGTCATCCGCATAAAGTGGACCTCCCATTCTGCGCATTCAGGTGACATGTTGATAAGGGTAAAACTGATGTCAACGAGAAGAGAAACGCTTCAGCTGAATGCATTGTCACTTGCGCAAAATTCTCGAATGGACCGTAGTAAAAGGTTTTTAACAATGAACATTCTAATAAGTTCCCTTAGCTTTGAAGTAAGCATGCCTATAGCAGAAATATCTTCTCTGGACACGCGCCAGGACTCGCGCTTCGTAGAGTACACATAACTGTATTTTTGTAAGGTATGGCTCTTTACTATTTCCGGAATTTGTCCACCCCTTTTCCTGTGTTTTTATAAACATAATATATTCAGAGCCAGTTGGCGTTCTTCGTCTTTATTAAACTTGATTACACTACGATAATTGCCAAATCAACGATTGGGTGTAGGCAATCCCAGGTTGCACGCCAGAGAAACGCCCATGGTTGGCAATCCTATAGGAGCCTAACTGAGCCTAATACGGTTCGGCCCCATGGTATTAGCTAGGGACGAAGTACCTTTCTTTCACATTTTATGGTTTTTCTCTGGCTCGTCGAATGATTGCCAAATTGCAAGACTTCAGCCAAACATGTTTGAAAACAGCCGCACTACCTGCAGCTGTGAAGCCCAAATCTGGCAGTTGTTTGGCCATTTAGTGTCAAGGTTGCCAAATGAAAACCGAACAACCACAACTGAAGCCAAAGTCTGGCACTTGTTTGGCGATTTAGGGGCCCAAAAGGTACCAGAAGGCAGCCTATCTGCACGCCATGAAGCCTAACTTTGGCACTTTTTGGGCGAACTGGGGCAAAAATACCCAAACTCTGGCCAACCAAAGTCAAGTTTGGCTTTATACGTAAGCTTCTCTCGGCTTTTAAAAACATTATATTCCCAGACAAAAACCAACTGTCGACAGAAAGATCTTTGCTAGCTGGGGAAAGCGCCAAGCATCCGCCGACCCTAGTTTGCTTAGCCATTCGAGCGCTTACGCAGAACTCGTGTCGAAGTGTTATCTTCTCACGCATTGTCTAAATTTTTTGTAAGTAAACGCGTTTTATAACGGCCGTTGTTTTGTTGTTATCGCTCCTATATATTCTGCACGAAGAGAATAAAGAGTTCCCAATCGCCTGAACGTTGCTTCCCCTCTATATGGGTGCATGTGCGGCGAAGCCGGAGATGCAGAGCTTCTTGTGCTGCGATGCCTTTTGTTCCCTGTCACGCGCTCGCAGTAGGAGCGTGCACGTAAGGTACGTTACTCTTCGACTTATACTTACATAATACATATCATGTTTTAATTATCAATTTCGTGTTTACTTTGCGAGTTTCTTTATGTGTGTTTGTGCTTTTACACACACACCCAATTTACATAAAAATAAATAAAATAAGACACGAGACAAAGGCAAGAATTTAAAAAGTCGGGATCTACTTTGCCGACGCCCCTTGGCCACAACGCAGCAATGGAACTCCAAATAAGGTTTCCAGGAGCCCCGGCCCTTGGGAAATATGTTTTGGCAAATAGACTATTCACGTTCATTCAACATTTAAATATGTTAGTACAGATTCGCTAGCTCATATTATTGAGCTTATGTTCAAAAACGTACGTACGTGTTGGCCCGAGTACTTTGGTAACGAAGCCGGGGTAGAGCGGCGAGTAACGACGATATTATATTGTTTTTTTTTTCGAGAATTAAATTGTTGCTTTTGCGAAAGATACATATGCCGCTATTCTGAAATATCCCCCCCCCCCCCTATGTCTAATAGTACTAAAATAGAATAGCCTTACCTGAAGTTACCAAGAACGACCTCAGTATGGATACCTGGAACTAAAATTAGTGTAAGGTACTTCTGTATCTTTGTTATTTAAAGTACACCATGGTCATATATTTTCCGATGTTCAATAAAAAAGCGATTTTTTTGTAATGTGTATTTGTTTTTTCTCGAATATCTATTTTTTTCTTTATTTGTTTCAAACGGACGCTAAAACAGTGACTATAACTTAATAAAAATGCGAATAAAAAGACAAAATTTCATTTATAAACGGCCACTGAAAAAAAAAACACGAAATCAAGCAGTCTAGTTGGGACAGGCGTGTTAAAAATGAATATTGAAAGAAACGAAAATTAGAGTAATATTGACGACGCGAAATTTATTTAAAATTCTGCTTGCAAAGTCCATGACATCACGGAAGGATCATACACTCTTTCCACCTCAACAAGATGGTCATACACTCTCTCCACCTCAACGTGATGCTAAGTCTCATACAATCTTGTGCGCTGCAAGGACAAGGACAAAATAAGAGAACAGGACACAACAAGGCGCAACATTTCAACTGAATTTTATTGAGTACGTGTTCCGGTATTTACAGTCTCAACCATCGTCACAATGACAACAAACAAAACGGAAAAAGCAAAGAAAAACGACCATCGCAGAGAATAATTGAAAAATAACTCTACCTCGTTCTCAGGAAAAACAATTCCTTCTTTGATAACGGAATCGACGTCATAGCAACACACGTGTCTCCTAAATAATCAATGTGTTCGGCTTCTACGATTTCGCGTGTTAACGCTGACTTGCATTTCCCAATTTTGACACATCCATCCAACAATGGGGTACAACCGCATGTCCTGCAATGCAAGTCAAGAAAGCCACCGTTCTTTTTTTGCACGTTGTTATTGTGCTCGCGAAGCCGATCATTTAGGCAGCGCCCCGCCTGCCCGACGTAGCGCCTGCCACAGGACAACGGAATGCGATAAACCACACCATCTGTATGATGCTAAGTCCATCCATCCATATGATGCTAAGTCCATCCACACGCCCGACATGCCGAGAGAGAAAACAAGTGGAAAGGAGGGGACTACCAACTTTTAGCGTCTCGCGCCGACAATATCCCTCTAAAAAAAGTTTTTTTTTTGCCGAGAATTTTCTTTTTGGCACCCGAGTCCCAACCGGGTTGCTTAAAGGGACCATGAAAAGACCTTCTTACTTTTGCCAGATAACTTTTACATTAAACCTTCAACGTTCACTGAATGCCGAACAGGCATTCGTTTTCATTTCGGTTCAAGAACTTCTACACAAAAAAAATAATGAAATATCGACTTTTTCTTTCTCTCCAACTGACCGCAAAACAAGTTGCGGCGTAATTTTGACGGTCGTGACGTACGCTGGGAGAGGAACCGGAAGTTCTCTCGGCTGTAGAATGGGAGCGTCAGCGGCGGCGAGTTGGGTGTGCGCCGGTAGGTTTTACTGCACTGATGGCGCTGATGTCACCGACGTATTTTCTGAATCGGCGCCCCTCATCGCCGCGATTGCCATGGACACATCCCAGCTGAGCGAAATTCAATGAGATATTTTTCGCTACAGTGACAGCATGGGACTAGTCCCATACGCCGGTATGCCTGTTGGGAAGTGCGGCGAGTCTTCCGGTGAAGACTCAGAAGTCAACCCAAGTGTCATTGTTGGTAAAAGGCGGCCCGCGTCAGTTGTTTGCAAAGCGACGTAGATAGGAAACAAATTGCCGCGGCGTTTTTTCGCTGCCTCGGAGATGCAAGAGCGAGCCGACGTTAAAAAAGATACGTTTGAACTACGACAGTGTCAGCAAGAGCCACGTAAATACCTGTTCATACTCGGAGCGTTCGCGCGCGTTTGATGGAAGTGCTTTATTTACGCTGTTGGTAAGCGTTTCGGAACCGATATTTTACGATTGCAACTCGATACTGACTTGACACCTCCGCAAAGGAAGGTTGGACCGCCATTGCACGTAGCTCCCACGAACTGTTATAGCTCGACAGTGACGTGCAGTCGTGCCAGAATAAAAATGGCATACAAATAACAAAGTGTACATACCGTGTTACGAAGGTAATCCATACGGCGTTTATTCGAGCTCTATATCACACAAAACAAGAAGATAGAATCGACGGAAGTCCCTTTTCGACGACAGTGTTCGTTATCATTGCCTCGGAAAACAAGGAAATGACAAAGGGAAGAGATTGACCTCACCTCTTAATCTAAAATTGAGGTCAGCGATCAAACTATAATACGGGAAGGGTCCACAAGGGTCGCGCGGGCATATTCCATTCAGCACGCCAGCCGGTCGTGGGCACTGTCTTGGTCAAGTACCGTCTAAGCTAACGCTGCGGAATGGCTGCTAGGCCTATCTGCCAAACTCGGTTTTCGTTTCAGCTTGTCTCGGGTGTTTGCGGATCCAGCGTTCTTGTTCGTCGTGGTCTGTTTCAAGTACTTTTTCTTGCTGCTTGAGTCGGGACGCGCGAGAAGAATACGTAAAAATAAACGTTCGTTGGTCGTCGTGACTACGGTGACCAAGCGACGCTGTCGGCGATGCTGATTTGATCGTAAAAAGAACAGCTCCGGAGCTGGCGGAGCTGGCTCTCAGCTTCGTTTACCACACGATATATGGCGCTTGGCTCTCAGCATTATCAAATTGGGCAATTTTCGCCACACATCTCTAGTTATGCTACAAAATGTGGATCTAAATATTATTTAACAAAACTTTTAGAAAATATTTGCCGGCTATTTATTGTTTATGATCGCGGTGCTGGTGAGGTGGGCGCTTACTCAATAGGCGACTTGGATTCGGCTGACGTGCTGCAGTTCCGCGGATGCATAGCAGTGAAAAGGCAGAGAGCTTTCGAAGGAAAAGAAATCGCAAAGAGTCCAGTTTTGCTTTAAACGTTCTATAGCAAAGAATTTTTTTAACTCCCTATTTTTGTGTTTTTGTGTTTGTTTTCACACCTTTTACGACGCCCGGTGCATAAAATTCGATTTTAGAATCATTTCATGGTCCCTTTAAAGGGACCATGAAATGACCTTCTTACTTTTGCCAGATAAGTTTTACATTAAACCTTCAACGTTCACTGAATGCCGAACAGGCATCCGTTTTCATCTCGGTTCATTAACTTCTACACAAAAAAATAATGAAATATCGACTTTTTCTTTTTCTCCAACTGACCGCAAAACAAGTTGCGGCGTATTTTTGACGGTCGTGACGTACGCTGGGACAGGAACCGGAAGTTCTTTCGGCTGTAGAATGGGAGCGTCAGCGGCGGCGAGTTGGGTGTGCGCCGGTAGGTTTTACTGCGCTGATGGCGCTGATGTCACCGACGTATTTCCTGAATCGGCGTTTTCATCGCCGCGATTGCCATGGACACATCGCAGCTGAGCGAAATTCAATGAGATATTTTTCGCTACAGTGACAGCATGGGACTAGTCCCATACGCCGGTTTGCCTGTTGGGAAGTGCGGCGATTCTTCCGGTGAAGACTCCATAAGTCAACCCAACTGTCATTGTTGGTAAAAGGCGGCCCGTGTCAGTCATTTGCAAAGCGACGTAGATAGGAAACAAATTGGCGCGGCGTTTTTTCGCTGACTCGGAGATGCAAGAGCGAGCCGACGTTAAAAAAGATACGTTTGAACTACGACAGTAGCAGCAGGAGCCACGTAAATACCTGTTCACACTCGGAGCGTTCGCGCGCGTTTGACGGAAGTGCTTTATTTACGCTGTTGGTAAGCGCTCCGGAGACCGATATTTTACGATTGCAACTCGATACTGACTTGACACTCGGCAAAGGAAGGTTGGACCGGCAATGCACGTAGCTCCCACGAACTGTTATAGCGCGACAGTGACGTGCAGTCGTGTCAGAATAAAAATGGCATACTAACAACAAAGTGTACATACCAGTGTTACGAAGGTAATCCATACGGCGTTTATTCGAGCTCTATATCACACAAAACAAGAAGATAGAATCGACGGAAGTTCCTTTTCGACGACAGTGTTCGTCAGCACTGCCCGGAAAACAAGGAAATGACAAAGGGAAGAGATTGACCTCACCTCTTAATCTAAAATTCGAGGTCAGCGATCAAACTATAATACGGAAAGGGTCCACAAGGGTCGCGCGGGCATATTCCATTCAGCACGCCGGCCGGTTGTGGGCAACTGTCTCTGGTCATACCGTCGAAGCAACGCTGCGAAATGGCTGCTAGTGCATATCTGGCAAACACGTTTGCCATTTCAGCTTGTCTCGGGTGTTTGCGGATCCAGCGTTCTTGTTCGTCGTGGTCTGTTTCAAGTACTTTTTTCTTGCTGCTTTAGTCGGGACGCGCGAGAAGAACACGTAAAAAAATAAACGTTCGCTGGTCGTCGTTACCACGGTGACCAGCAGCGACGCTGTCGGCCATGCTGATTTGATTCTAAAAAAACAGCTCCGGACCTGGCGGAGCTGGCTCTCAGCTTCGCTTACCTCACGATAGATGGCGCTTGGCTCTCAGCATTATCAAATTTGTCAATTTTCGCCACAGATCTCTAATTATGTTACAAAATGTGGATCTGAATATTATTTAACAAAACTTTTAGGAAACATTTGCCGGCTATTTATTGTTTATGATCGCGGTGCTGGTGAGGCAGGCGCTTGCTCAATAGGCCGAAGTGGATTCGGCTGACGTGCTACAGTTCCGCGGATGCATTAGCAGTGAAAAGGCAGAGAGCTTTCGAAAGAAAGAAGGCGCAAAAGAGTCCAGTTTTCTTTTAAAAGTTCTATAGCAAGAGTTTTTTGGCTCCCTATTTTTGTGTTTTTGTGTTTCTTTTCACACATTTTACGACGCCCGGTGGATGAAATTCGATTTCAGAATCATTTCATGGTCCCTTTAAAAGCGACATATTTTTCTTTTTAGTGGCCCTTTAAGAGGGGATCGTTTGCAATCCAAGGCGCTAGCAACAATTTCAGAACTTGACTTTTTTTTCGTTTTAGCCGATTTGGTATTTCTTGACGCTAAATCTTTTGACGCTAAATCAATGTTGCATTTTTGACGCCAACGGCTGTTTACCAGTGTTTTTCTGTTAAAGCCGGAAAGTGCAAACCTAGACATGATGCGAACCCAAGAAACCTGCCAAATGTTGCCTATCCAATAAAAATGTTCACAATTTTTTATGTTCATAATTCCCTCTCACATATCGCAACATGCCAAAAATTCGCTTCAAAATTTTGCGACGTTTACGAATACTGCCTAGTGATCTTCTTTTCTTGGAGTATTAACCAACCCAATGTTTTATTTTTTGTAAACAGAAACGCACTACAGGCGTCGTTTGCAACACCGGCCAGTGAATTCAACAAATTTGCGTAGGATGTAAATATATTGAAGTGAAAATTAATTTAGTGGTGTCTACGCTACGAGGATGGAAGGTATAGCGACTACTCTAATTCTAAAGCTGAACAACGTTTCACTGCACCAATTCCAGTGAAGGTTACATACGCTACATGCTGTTTAAATGTGCAGCGGGTTGTTCTGGTCTTCCACTACAACCTAAAATCGGTTAACCAGTGGAGTCGAATAGAAATGTTCTATCATTTGGTTAGTGGCCGAAGAACGCGAATGCACTGACCAGCTTGGGCCATTTGTGGCCGGGAACATCTAAATAACTTCGGGCGAAAATTACTATGTTGGTTTTATTGATTAAACGAAAATTAAGGCCACTAAGAGGTTAGTTCGACGAGCGCGTTGGTGAAGTTAAATAAAAACAGAAGAATAGATGGACGGATAGAACAGCACCTCGAAAGAGGTGCTGTTCTGTCCGGTCCCTATGTTTATTCTTTCTGTTTTTATTTAACAGGGTAGCTTTGATACCGGAGTGTCCGTGGCTAGATATCAACATAATATTTAAAAAACAAATTACCGGTTTGACTCATTTCGTCATGGTAACCAAAAACGTTTGTGCCTTTATACGAAAATCAGGGCTTGCCATACTAACATAGAAAGTTTTGGTGCATGTAATAGACGTCTTTTTGGTTTTTGAAAGTACTCCAATCGTTTGCACGCGGATGTGCCTTCACTCCCAGAAAAGAAAAACCTAGCAATTACTACTAGCCACAACTAACAAGATGAGAAACGGCAGAGTGTCTGTTTCGATTGCCTTCCGGCATGCTTCCAGCATGCGCCCGTTGACTTCCGCGGTGCTTCGTCTGCGCGTGCACGTTCCAGGTTCTCGAGATGCCAGAAACGTCTTTGAAATTAGGAAGCTCGCACTAGAGGCAGGACAACTGAAACTCATACATGGCTTTCACACACCTGCATTCATTATATGAAGTAACCCTTATGCTACACAAAACAAAAAAAAAAAAACTTAATTTCAATCAGCTCTTTCTTAGGAGACGATCTAAAGAACAATACTTATTTAACAAGTTATTGCTAAGTAGGACTCATAATGTTTAAAGGTGTTGTGTCTTCTGTTTCGTCCTCTTGTGTGTTTCTTTCGTTTCAAGTCAATGAGGTTTTTAAGATCAACTAAATATGGCGATAACTCACTCTGCGGGCTCTGAGCATTCTGGAAATTTATAAATCATAACTATACACGACTGATTTCTCTACCAGAAGAAGTAATCAAATATCCAACACACCGACCTTATCTCCGACAATGGGAGGAACATTGTGCCGGCGGCCAGATCAACATGTGATCAATGAAAACGCGACATTTTGTTGAGATTGCAACCGCTGTTAATACTAAATGTGTATGTTTTGGAGATAATAAAAGCAGATAAGGGTAGTTGAAAATTTGCATTTTTGGCGGAGAGAGAACATAATACTGCAATAATTGTCTCAAATACAACGCACTATGCTCATTTTTGTTTTTTTGCTGGAGTGATATGTTTGGTCGTTAGCTGTCGAGCGTGCGCTTGCTGGGTTGAATCGTATTCTGGGTTGTATGGGCAACAAGCGCCTCGCATTCGATATATCACTCAGAGGTTCCACAGGTCGGAGGCGCGAGGTTCCTTCGCTTGCTTTTGGCTGACAGTGGGACTGGCTTCGAACATGCTCCTCCCATCGCCGGAGATTACCTCGGTGTGTTGCTATTCTTGATTGTTTTTTTTAATAGCAAAATCGGCCACCTATCGTCATGATTTATGGATTGCTAGAATGCTTAGAGACAGCAGAGTGAGTTATCGCCATATTTAGGCGATCTCAAGAGCCTCCTCAGAGCAGTTTTAAGGCTTCTAATTAAGCCCGAACTTGTTATATTATATTGTTTTGAGATCATATTACTCGAGCACGCTAAAGAACGAACATGCGGTACTTCCTATTTTCTGACTCCTTCTTTCTCTAGCTGTTAAAGAACATGTCCGGAAATCGCTCTGGCACTGGTTGCCGCCGCTGAGGAATCCACTCCCTAATTGCCTTCGTTTAGCGGCGACAGCGGGGGTGCGAACAAGAAGTGGCGCAGAAAGATTCCAGAAAACAGAAACGTCTTCCGAAATTCTTCGCTTTTGGAGTCGTTCAATCGGGCACCGGTGTTGCAAACGGCGCACAATTAAGCTGACACGAAAGTTTAAAGAAAAGTATTTAGTAGCTTCAAATTTGTAGAGAAATGGCCGCGGGAAAATTTATCAGCTTAATTTACCTAGAACGTCAATGTAATATTTTCGCCAAATATTATATTTAGCGAAAAGCGGAAAACTGCATGCATTATAAATTTTCTGTCCATCGTTTTTTTTTTTTTTTTTTTACCGCCAAGAGTTTATGCACGGTTTTTAATTATGATCACTATGACAGATCACAAACGCGATTTTAACGCTTAGAGCCCGATAAATGTTCATCTGCCACAAAAGTTAGCGTGTAGTAAGAAACTCACACAGACTCGAATGCAATCAAATCAGGTCGTACCGGGGTCGATAAAAGTGTGGTCTTCGAATCTAAGAATTTTGTTTTCTGGATTGATTGAATTGATGCACGACAACACTTCTAGTGTTAAACGTTATTGAATGGGGCAGAAAGGGGAGGAAAAAGAGAAAAAAGGTGCGCCTGGAGTTTTTTTTTTCATCCAATGTTGAGTTGTGAATTTCTTTGCTTTACCGTCTTCAAATCCTTTGCCACCAAAATAAAAAAGAGGTCGTAAAAGGACTTAGCCAAAAGTCATATTCCTGTTCATGTCGGACGGATATGTAGGCGGATTAGTTTTCTCTTTGACGCGGTCGCGTGGTCGCGCTGGAAGGTCCCTGAGTTTCGAGGTCAATCCCCATCCCTGCCCGTTTTGATCTGGATGAGCATCGTACTGGCGTGCTGTCGTGTATCACTACTGCGTGATGCACGTTATAGAACACAGGCAAGCAGTCGCACTATACTGGCTAAATTGACCATCTACAGCGTAAACCAGTGTCGCCGTATATCAAAGGCAGACCACGCTTGCGCTTGTGGGCAGCCTGGTGATCCAAGGCGCTGAACCCGGTTGCCCGCATTTTCAATCGTCTCTGGCCCTTTCAAACTTCAAACCGAAAGGTGGCCAAGTTCAATCCGCAACGCGAGCGGCTCTCCGCCGCTGATGTAAGGTCGGCGCAGAAGTATGCTCTGGGAGCTTTTCGATCGCAGCGCGCGCGAGAACAGTCAATAAATGAATTTGTGTTGACGCACCAGTGGTCGTGCATTCCCCGAGGCGGGTGGCAGTAAGAAAACGACTACACGCCGTGTAAACACAAACGTAGATTTGTGTTTTTTGCATCATATTTACTATAGGTACAATGCATGTATGTTTTGTAAGGTGCTCCGTCGGGGATCCTGCAACTTTGGGAAGGCAAAGGAATGTCAATATTCAATGCTTGAACCAAACTCTCTGTTTCTAGACCGCTCTTTTAAATCTACGAAGACAGGAAGAGGGAAGAATTAACTTATTCTGAACATACGGCTCATGTAAACCTAAAAAGAACATTTGTTTTTACATTGTTAAAGAAAAAACAAAAAGTTTGCCCTTTTGGTTACGTCCGACTGACATGCTTGTGAAAAAGAGGGAACCTAGGGAAACTTTCCGGATCTGAAATATTAACCATCAGCATATAAAACATCATTTATCGATAAATAGCTCCATTGTCACACGAAATAAGGAAGTTTATTTTAAAGTGCAGCAATGAAAAAAATATATTTAAGGATATGTCATTTTCAAGTCCATGTTTCAAGTTTATTGCCTCAAACATGTTCACAAGAAAGGTTTGAAAGGAAGGGATTAAGTTATAGGGGCACGTTTTCTTTCCGTCTTTTAATAGCTTATTTTCTTCACACAAGGGGGAAGGGAGGAAAAAATAGAAATCTGTCATTTCAACTTCAAGGGGCCTCTACCTCCCATTACAGCACAACTCAAACCAGGACATCTACAAACGCGCATGCAGAACTAAACAAATTAATAAGCAACACTTGTGCCAGATTAAATGCTAATAAATGTAATACTAATTTCGTCCAAAAGGACTCTTCGCCTTTTTATCCTCATATTATAATACATATCGCTGGCAACCAGTTATTCAGAATTTCTTTTAAAATATGAAAGAAACATCGAAAGTTTACTTTGTCTTCAATTTTATTTAACAAGGAGAAAACTTGATAATCAAATTGTTGCTAGCCGCAATTGGTTTGGACTTTTGGCTTTTCCCAGGCATTTGTTTTTCTCAGTGAGCAATGTGAGCTAACGCTCTTTAGGTATAGCTTTCCTTTTGGGATCTTCTGAAATACTTTAAAGTAATATATTTTGTTGGCTTTTAGCAAAGTGTATTTTTATACTGTGGGTTTGTATGCACGTCTTGTAAGTTACACTGAAAATTATCAAGCAGGCAAAGTATCCATTTTTGAAAGACCATTGTTTATTATAGGTCGTCTTAGTTGTGGTTCCCACACAAACGCAAAGTATAATAATTATGAATAACATAAAAAGATAATATAATAGATTTCTTAAGCCTAAATGAACTGGATTATGAATTTTATATATACATCCCAATAAGTTAAATATTTCAGAAAAAAGTTCTTTATATGCGTCCATCAGACGAAATCCTCATTAAACCATATGCCTAGAAATTGTTGAATTTTCGACCTGCGCAAAAGGGATTCTATCAAAATTAGTAAGTACAGAAGTTTTGGCTTGCTTGTGTAATTTGACGAAATAGTATGTATTTAGATTTTTAGGTTTAGGTCATAATTTGTTAATCTTAAGCCTGCTTGCCAGCTTATTCAATTATCCGTTGGTCATTATTTGTAATCTATTTTTAGACTGTGCATTCAAGAACGCATTGTTGTCGTCTGCGTACATGATTACTTCTGGGAATTCTGCATGGTTGCCAAATAATTTACTAAATAAAAATAACGAATTACTGGATTGAATCTCTGCGGCATTGCGTGTCGTACTTCTTATCAGAGGCTGCTTTATTTAAATGCACTTATTGGTATCGAATTGTTTAAATAACTTTCAATTAATTTTATTACTTGCTATGTATCACATAATAGTGATGCTTAATCAATAAGATATTGTGCTCTATTGTGTCAAGAACCTTTGTAAAGTCTAAAAACAAACCTAATATATAAATTTATTTTGAATATTCTTGATAGTTTTGTCCTTGATGTGAAGTAGTGCTTGTTCTGTAGATGTGTTTTTCTTTTATCCATATTGTGCCTCAGTTGGTATATTATATGTACAAGAAAAACTGCCTTATCTAGTGTAAACTTCGATTTTTATATAGTTTTAAAATAATTGGCAGAATCGAAATTGGCCGATAGTTGAACAAACTATTTTATTCCCGCCACTAAATATTGGACTAAATCTAGAAACATTTTAACTCGTTTGGAAATATTCATACTTTTTAGCATAATATTTGTTATGTTTGTCAAAATGCAAATAAGTCTTTGAAAGACGTGTTTTAATAGAACAGATTTAGAATCGTCAATACCGGCGGCATTGTTTTTTAATGTTTAAATCAGTATATCACTTGCAATCAGAGTAGTTGGTTTAACATTAGTAGAATTAAGCAAAGCCTTTACTCTGACCACTAAGAAATCGCCATGGTCATCGTCATTTTTTATTCAACCACGGTAACCAAATATGTATTCATAGTATTTGCAAATCTTCCCTTCCATGTATTTTAGGTCATAATTACTTCTATACTCACAAAAGATGGCTTTATAATTGATATATCTTTCACTGCGCTTCATATCTTACTCGGCTCATGTTTTTTCATTATTTTGTTCAAGATATCCTGACAATACCAAGCTTTTATAATAAAGGGTTTTCTTCTTAGTTTTTTACTACTTTTGGCGTATGCTGTTAATTATGTTTCTTACTTCTACTAAACCAACTCAGAAATTGCCTGCTCTCGTGTTTTGACGAAGTCATCATGGTACAGTATGCTTGTTGCTTTCATAAGGCATTACGTTTTCCAGGCTATCCATTTCTTTATAAATTGTTGTTGTTGAAATACATATATTGTTGCACAAATGTTGAAGAGGGGAAGGGTTAAAAAGAGATAGTGAAGAAGCATTAAGCTGTATGACCCTATTCTATGACTCCACTTGCATGCGCCGCCTTGGCCCGCCGGAGTAGCAAGTGAACACACAGAAGATATACATCATTTTCGGTATTGTTTTAAACTCTCCGTGTGTACTCGCAAAACATCTATAATTCCTAATTAAATACATTTGTGGCGGTGTTAACAAATTGGCGAATTCACTTCTTCATGTTTGCCAGGTAGGCGTGCACTCTCTCTCCTTCTACAAGTGAAGCACTGGCCAGAACTACACTGCTACCAATACCATCTATAAGACGAGGCCTGCTCATGACGTCATCCTTAGTGAGATTCCCGACCCGCCCCCTAGCGGCAAAACGCCAGAGCTCGACGAGAGTCGCCGCAAGGTGGCAGGCGCGTCCGTCTCGTCATCACTGCACCGCGTATTATGCGGAGAGCAAGTTGTCTGTTCCTTGCGCAAGAGTTGCGGATGACATCAGAACGACGCCGAGCTCTAATTGGCTTTGATTGAAAGAATAGTTGGTAGACCTTAATTCAAGATGCCTTGAGGTCTATCCACAATTTTTTTTTCAATCAGCCAATAAGATTTTGGCGTCGTGACATCATCACAACCCTTGTGCGAGAAGCAGACAAACTTGCGCTCCGCATTGCATTGCGTGCGTCTCGTCTTCTAGCAGGTATTGCTGCTACACGCTCGAATTTCTATACAGAGAGTTCAATGCAGGGACACGTAGAAGTATCACTTCAGTACTGTGAAATTATCCTTGCAACGTGCCAAGATAAGTGGCCGCAATCGTATTACTCGTCCAACGCTTGCTTTTAAGCGATAACATCGGACTTGGGCCTGTGGTCACTGAACTCTAAAATTTGAAGTGACGGCACTCTCTTGCAGAGCGACTTGCCACCTTAGAGCGTGTGCAAGTTTAACAAACAACCTTTTTTTAGATTCGAGTTCTACTTTCGCCTAAATTAACTTGCCGAGTGGGACGACGTGTGAACAACCCTTGATCAAGGACGTGATACCACACTCCCTTTTCCCACGCAATTATCACCTCTTTCCTTCCCATCTAAAGTTAGAACTTCTTCCAGCCACGCACAGATCCCCCCTGACAAATGGCGGGTAATTAAAATAAATGGAGTTGCCTCCTTTCCCAGACAGAGCCACTCTTTACACGGCACGCGCGAGTACTGAGTGGAGCATGCGGGCAGAGGCCAGAACGAAAACGCACAAATGTAGTGCGATGCGATCAGCACCATGGCTTTAGAAGGGGAAAATAGGGAAATTAAGAAGGACGGAAAAAAGACTCTGATGTAAGGGCGCGAAATGAAGAGAGAGAGAGATGAAAGAGCGATAACGAGAGATAAGAAAGAAGGAGAGACTGGGAGAGAAACTGGTTGATTTTGGGGACGCTGACACTTTGACGTCAGTGGGCGAGGTAGCTGGAGGCACACTGCAAATTAGGAGGGACGGGCGTCGCGAGGGACAGCGCGTTTCCGGAGACTCCCTAGCTTCGGGAACGAGGTTAGCGGAAGTGACGAAAAGTAGAAAGCGAGAAGCCACTGCGGAATGGTGGCGAAGGAAACAGTTAAAGAAAAATTGAGCAGTCCTGCGTAAATCACTGGTACAGTCAGAGCGACAGCTGGGACAGCCTATCCTACCCTAATGTATCCTTATACATTTTGGGCTTATGTAACTTGCACCTTAGGTAGAGGAACCATTGCCAATGTATTTTCAAAGACTGACACTCTAGTTTATTTTATAAACAGAAAAGTTTGCTAATGGCCTCGGCCAGAGACTTAGGTAGAGGGATGTGACGTCACCCTAACTGCGACCATTTAGGGGCGCTGTGCGATGCTTGCTTAGCTGTCCTCAACATATGCGACTTATTAGGCGTCAAATTGAAGCAGCTGGCGTGGCATTGTGGTAGAGCGCTCAATTAACAATCAGCAGACTCGGGATCGTATCCCGAAAAAACCACGGCGTGTTTGGGGATTTTCTTTTTCAAGCTTTGGCGATATTGACGACGGAGGGCTTACAACTAGAACAAGCATCTCTTAAGCATATACATTTGTGAGTGGTTGCAGGGGGGGGGGAGGAGACTCGTAAAAGCTATCGCTGTGAAAATATTGCAACAAACAAACTGCCACAAGAAAAAATAAACTGACGCTTGTTTGTTAAATGCAGAGTACGTTTTTTCGGAGGTGGGGAAAGTATTAGGCTGGCAACACATCAAACAGATTAGAAATCTTGAAAGGCGACTCTGGTCAGGTATTAATCCATGAGATAAAAAGGCCTTACTCGGCTTAATCCTATGGCGGGTTCTTTGACGCGTGTTGAGATGTTTCCGCTACTGGGGTGTAGGAGGAGGGTAGGGGATACTGGCAAGTAATTGTTCGGCTAATCTGTTATTTATTTCAACTGTATTTTTCGAAAACAACTTAATATCAGTTCAGTGCGGCGCTCGTTAATCTCCGATAGTACGCCGCTTGTCCCTTGAAAGTCATACTGCACGGAAGCGGTAGTAGGACCGAAAACGATTGCAGGGCCAACGAGTACGCGATAGTATTTTGAACATACTTTCAAGTATCTGTATATCAGTTTCGAGATACATTTGAAACGGGTATTTGTGTCTCAGTTATGCAAGGGACTTACAAAGTATCGATTGTTAGCTATCCTTTGCTTATGCGTATTTTTAAATTTCTTAAAAAAAAAGCTCTATCGGTTTTTTAGCGATACATTTAAAACCACCTCTTTTGGTGCGAGTGGTCCAAGAATTTATAATATAAACCCGCCGCACGACTACATGTGCAGGAGCAGCCTGGTTTCCTGGTGTGAATAACGCAAATAAAATCACTAATATTAAAAAATAAAAAAGATGGCTCGAAGCAAGGTTACTTTCAAAAAGAGCATGATATAAGATCTTCTGACAAAGTTCTTGAATATTTCCACATTAGCATAGAGAACGCTGGAAAGGATGTGAGTGGAGAGGAGGAACCCGTGAATCATTAACAGTATACAACTTAATGGGAAGGAGGATTTCTCTTTTTTATGTTGCAACAAGTTTCGTGTGAGCAGGCTCGGCTCCGTCGTTCTAATCTCCCCACCCAGGAAAAACTGAGCACTTAAGACGACGATAGTTTGAAATGTACCATCGCGGCAAAACAAGGTTAGTTTTGAGAGATCGTTTTTGTCGAGCACGTTTTTTTTCTTACCGGCAATTGGGATTGTCTTTGAGAATATATGTAGAGTTTGAGTTGAGGGGAGATGCATAAATTGACAAAAAGAGAGGAACATAATCACTATTATTTGCATCCGAAACCGACCAAACCGTCCACATATATCACTGTTCGGGAAATAAATATTTCTGCGTGTATCTGCATCTGCATTCCGGGATACTTTTCTTGCTTATTTTCGCAGAAGTATCTCAGGGATATCCCTTCACATAAAAGACAAATGTATCTCACTATCTTCATCTTCGCCCTAAAATACTAGTATGTCAGTATTTGTATTCACGAATACTTTTACAGCGACAGCTGTTAGTGGCCCGTTCCCCGATTTTGTGACGGTGTGAGCGTAAACGCCGTTCGTTTCGCCGCTAAATTTAGCGAGAAAATTGACGTAACGTGACTTATCTGACAGTAACGATGACTCACGTGACCCGACGTCATGGGACCTACAAACAAATTAAAGTTCCCCGCTAAATTTAACGGAACATTTGACGTCGCATAACCTATGTACCGATTCAGTTTCCCCTACTAACTTTGGCGGGAAAACACATCACGACCTTAAATTCATTCATTCATCAACATGGCATCGACACTAAACCAACGCAAAGTAATTTCAATATCAGATCGCCCTATGACGCACGATCGGCACCATGTCAATCGATTGTCATCGTCATATCGCCGAATAAGCAGCACAGCTGTCGCTCTCTAAACGCATCACGTCGTGTTATCGTCGCGCAATTTTTTAGAGTATCCCCCTCCTCTAGCCGTGGATGGGGGTCATCTCGCAGTAAGGGTAAGAAAAGAAAAGGCTACTTAAGATATGTGTATGCGGTAAATTTAGTACAGGAAACCCAAGAACGGAACGACCCACGTCTTAGGTTACAAGTTCTAACGTTTTGCAAAGTTTGGAACACGATAACAGCCAAATAGACCCTTTTCGAAAGTGAAAGCCATCTTGTGGCTGATGCTTCAATTACCCGAGCCAGCCATTATTTGAGCACGCACTCTGAGCATACATTGAACACGAGTGTCGCGTCAGCGTTTGGCAAGAACTTGGCTGAAATCGTAAAAACAAAATTTGGGGAGTGTGTATGCTTATACAGCCTAGAGACTTAGTCTGCCTTAACGTGCGACTTGTCTCCCAGCTGCAGATGAGAAATATAGCCAGTGCAGTACAAACCGCTAGCCTGGGGTCTTTAACGCGCACCACCTAGCAGTGATAAACGACCGCACGCCTGTACCATGCACATCCAGATCGAAACGGCAGGGGTGGGGATTGAACACAGGATCCCTGGGTTCTGTAGCCCGAGCTTTCGCTTCACGTGCTCTGAGCTGGTGTGCGCTTGTCCACTGGGCCACCGTCCCGCGGTTGAGCTTGTAACAAGAACGAGCGCTGCGTCGGAGTTCGGCGAGGATTCGTACGCAATCTCACTCTTTCTGCCCAATAAATGGCTACCGCCAATGTTTTCTGCTGTGGTTTTGCAAAAAAATGGTCTATTGTGACTCCTCAAACAGTCCAACATCAAATTTTTATACAGAGCTGTTGTTCCCCTAACTAAAATCTGTTGCATGCTTTGTTACTTTCCAACTTAGTGTTCTTCATTGTAAGTCGATGTTAAGCGCGAGACACATGCGCGAAAAATCCATCCGATCCGACGTCCGATCCGGCAATACGACTGCCTGATCCGAAACGTTTGGTCGCTTCAGACGTCGGATCGGCGATCCGGCGTGCGTCCGACGTACCAGATAGTTTCGCACGGCGGACGGACTGTCGGAAGCGTCCAGCCAATGACAGCACAGCTAGCGCGAACGTCATGATGACGTACTGGGTCTCGCGGGACGAACAAAACGGGACTGACCTGGGCGACGGGAAGCCGGACGCGTGAGTCCCGCTGACCCATTCGAGTAAGATGACCCCAGGAAGGAATGCACGCGCTAGCGAGAACGAGCTCCTAACTTCGCTCGTGCGAGCTGAACCGTCAATGTGGTGCAGAGATCTACAACGCGGACCTCCGCTGGAGCCCTGGGCGGAGCCGAACGGATCGTCGTGTCGCATGCAAGGTCGGAAGCGTGTGTCTCAAACTGACAAAAAAATGGCAGGAAAAAGAATGGCGAACGAGCGGTCGGTTTGCCATTCTTTTCTCTCGTCATTCTCCTTCCTTTGTTCACCTAGTTTCACCCAAGATGTATCAGCAACCAACTAGCTCATCTTATTCCCTTAGTAAGTTGCCTTTGTCAAACTGTCGCGTGCGGCGATTCGGAGCGGCATTTGAACTGTCGGATCGGACGTCGGATCGGACGATTATGCCGTCCATGTGTCTCGCGCTTTAATGAGGTTAATATGCAAAGACAATAAAGGCTCCGATTTTAGCGCGGGAAAGACTCAGGCAGTCAAACTGATGCACCGCATTTTTCGAATTAAATTCAGAGGCTGCTCGCGTAAGGCTGCGATGTAGTGATATTAAAGGTCACAATATGTTACTTTTGTGGAATCACATGCTTATGGAACGTGTAATGTTTGCAAAATATGCTCAATTGCCCCCGCAAAAAAAATACAAAGGACCCCCACAGATTTTAACACTACTTTCTAAATTTACCCCGTGTCAACAAAAAAAAAATCACACATGATGCATGCGCAAGGACGCACAACGCTGCCAAACATTTCGAAAGTGATTTATCTTCAGCCTTTTCTGAAAGCCTCGATAGATTGTACACCTTTTCAGATATCAGTCCCATAATGTTATGACAAATCTGCTATGCAACACGTCATAACACGCCAAGTTACTACGGAGGTAAACACACTCAGGAAGGTCCACGATTCATGGAATGAGCCGCCTCCCGCCTTTAAATTGCGCTTCAGCTCAATTCCTTCGTGCAAACGTCCTGCAAAACTGCGCTTTAACATTTTTTTTTTTTACGGCGAAGCTGTTATGTGCTAGGATATAGAAAGAAATCCTTCCGTAGATGTTAACAAAAGAAAAAGAAAACGTTTAAGTGGCGCTCTTTCGTTTTGATTGGTCGTGGAAAGTATAAATAAATAGAAGGGGCAACCCGCGTCAGTCAGCCTTCCTTGGCATTGTAAGATAGTGAGGTCCTGATCCCTTGTTATAATCTACGGTCGCCGACTTACTCACCTAAGAGTGCACTGTGAGGAGGCTGAGGGACAGAACGTGCCGATCTTACCTTCTTTTTCCTCGCTTCCGCGATGCTGATAAAGAGACTTGGGCTCAATCGGAAAAAAAAAACTGTCCTCGACGTATTCCTCGAAATATCGGGTTTAGAACTTGCCCATAAGTGTCCACAAGGCAACGATCACTTTAGTCACTATGAATTAAATAAAGACAATTAAACAACGAAGCCGTGTACGTGTCTTCATTACAATCATATGTAAATCATATAGGTGTGGAATAGTTGTCATAAAGATAACAGCTTCGCTGGTCCTCCATCTTCACGTGAAATGAATAAGCTCCAGAAATTCTTTTTTTCTTTTTTTGCTTTTCTTTTGTTCATTTAACTAGTTGACAGAAGTCCAAAGCGGAACGAAAAATGCTCGTGAACAAGAAAGGGCTCTCCGTTTACTCCGTTTCAATTTAGGTCCACACCCAGCCGACGCTTCGATTTGATTTGAAGGAGCCAATGAAACAGCCCCAATTGCATGACGTCACGGCGTTCGTCATCTATGCGCGTTTGATGGCGCCGGTTAAACCAATCAGCGCGCAGAAAAATCGGAGGATCATGAGGCATTCACTGAAGGCGATCGGCTTAACCGGGAATAGTACACGCATAAAAAAATCACGAGCACCGTGACGGTGCACTCTTGGCGGTGCTCGATTGGCCGCATCGGATCGCAACGTCGACTGCAGACGAACTTGTAGTGAATTGCTTTATAGATGGTGCCTTGTCGACCCGCCTCTCTATTTGCGAACGCCTATTTAGTCTGCGAGAGTTTGAATCGTTAGGCTCTCCGGTGGGCATTTGTTGACGAGTCCCTGTTACCTCAGCCATACAGTTGTGTCTGCTGCTGGTAGCGCTCCTGATAGTGCGCAATGGTTCGCGACATTTTCTTCGCTACGCACGTGGGCGCGCCGAGCACCGCCGCAGGCAACAATCAACAACTTGGAAGCGGGTGTCGACGTTGTAGACCGTGAACCACCAAGCTTTCTTTCTTCTGATTTCTTTTCCCCGAGAACGCTCTTGTACACCCGTCAATCTTGTTTTGTTTTTGTGTCTTTTTCTTTTACGGTTGCTTTTAGAGGTTAGCGTAGGGTCTGTTTTTGCCCTACTGCTTTTATTTTTCTCCCTTCGAAAAAAAAAACAAATCGGGTCTCAGCTGCGCCGAAGGGCAGGAACATTGTTGTACTGGCTACTTTGTTGTACCAAGGCGCCGTCGATAAGGGAAGGCCAGTATGTTTGCTCTCAGCTCCGCGCTTCCGATCGAAGGGCCTTGGAATTATTACCAGAAACCCTTTGGTTTTTTAGATTTTGGGATTTGTTTTAGTGCACACAGTACGTCTTCTGTCGAATCTATTAAGTGGCATTCTTTGTAGTTTGTTGTTTTCGCGTTAAATCTCCTTGTCTCATGTGTTGAGAGAGATAACAAAGCTCGAGAGCAAAAGCTTCGTTCAAGACCTGTTCTTCTTTTTTTACGAAAGAAGCGTGAAAACTTATTGGTGGGCGCCACGCACACACTTTATTCAATTGCGTGTTGTGTTAAATATATTTAACGTATATATGCATTGTTCTAGAAAGCAAATAATGAAATACAGTCTTTATAACAGCTCGCAATTGCCATACAATGAGTCAAACATTTATGGCAGCAATATAATTCATGTGTAGTCTAAAACTCAGAACCTCCCGCTTAGACATTTTCGTTAAGTGTAGTATGCTGAAAAACCTTGTCTTTTGAAAAAAATAACTTTCGAGGGATTCCCAGCAGCTATTTGTAATTCTCACTTAATTCATAGCCTGTAGCAAACTTTCGAGCGGGACTTAAATATTAGGGCAAATTAAAACCCAAACTTGCCGTGTTGAAACGTAAACTTTTTGAAGAACTACTAGTTTTATGAATAGCTTTGCAAAGGCAATATGATACATCAAAGACAGCGGCTAGGTGAAAAGTTTACTGAGATTCTAATTATTTGAAGCCTTGAATATCTAAAAGATATATATTGTCGTTACGCTGATTTATACATACCTGTCAACTTATCGTTTTAATGCCACAGCATGTCTTAACTTCCCCCTCCCCCCAGATTTCTTAGACTTTCTGGCCTCCTAATGCGCAGTAGGTGTGCGCCGTAGACCATTTCAGCTCACATTCTCACAATCCTCTACATTCGCACCCACTTCTAAGAACCTGACGACCTTGAAGTCGTCCTCGACGACGTTCTAGAGGTCGTACTTAAGATCGTCCCAGAGGTCGTCCTGGACGTCGTTCTTTAGAACGTCGTCCTCGACGTCGTCTTGAGGTCGTTCTAGAGGTCATCCTAGACGTCGTCTTTGATGTCGTCCTGTAGAACGTCGTCCTGGACGTCGCCTTAGACGTCGCCCTTCAGGTTGTGGATGAATGCTATCGCAATTCGTAGGCAACCAACAGTAGTGGTTTCTGCAGCAATGTTTTACATGACTTGTCAGTTTAGCGAGAGTGCCCAGACATCTACACTCTCGGTGCTCCGCTGGTGTCATAGCGTCGTACCTCGGAGACCTCGGGGAAAACCTGAAGTAGGGAATCAGGGGTAACTGGAAATTTCAAATAGCATTTTATTTGTAACCCCATAAAAACATATCAATATATGCCCCACGTTGTAGAAAACTCTATATCAGACGTTCATGACGATGGAAACCTGGCATACCTACTTCGTTAACCTTTCCTCCCGTTGGTAACAATTTAGGTCAACACAATTTGAAAAGAATATTTTGGAGTGCCAGAACCGTTGTCGACTGTCTCAGTCAGAGTGGCGCTGCGCGTTTTGATTATCGGCACTGCAAATCTGCGGAAATAGGCATCAAAATTTAAAGAAAATATCAGACTCCAAAATAAATATTTTTCGTATTTTTCAGTGTATAATTTACGACGGACTATACAAGTTTAAAAACCGAATTATTTTACGTGGGCCGGTCAATCGCTTTCAAAAATTACTTAAGGATTTAGTTTTATGTAATTAAAGAGCAATTAAGTTATGTACAAGAGGGAAGAAAAATACGTGATGTCTCAATATAGCCCAGCTAATGTTGTTGACGACGTGGCAGTTAATCTGGCAAAAGTTCAGAGCACTTGCAAAAACGAGAGAGCTTAACCGCCTATTTATTGTACACCTGCAATCTCGACTGAATATCCGCAATAGCGCCATCTTCGCAATAAATATGTGTACAATACTCTCTTAGTTTACTCACGCTTAAGCATGACTCCTAAGGCTAATAACGTTCTGCGTCCAGTGGCAAAGAGAACGTCACCGGGGTGAGCAAGACGACTCGCGCGCGACCGCATTTATTTATCCCGACCCCTATTTTTTTTTTTTCGAGCAAAAAAAAGGTAATTTTTCACCAAAACATAAATGTATTAACCGTTACGAGTTGAAAATGAACGTTACAGTATAAATATATCGCGCTTGAAACTGTCAGTGTGGTAGCTTACAGCTGTACGCGACCCATATTAGACACGGCGTGTTCCCTTATTGTAAGAACTGATACGGCTCAACAAAGTTCACTGTCCGCCCTTCCCGAATCACGGAAAGCCCAGAAAGCACTGCGAGAAAAAATGAAGTTAAAAAAAAATGTTGGACAACGACCCGAGAAAGAAAAATCCGGAATAATAAAATACCCAAACCTTCAATTCCTAAAAGAAAAAAAAAAAACTGAATAGCACAAGGATACATACAGAAAAGAAACACCGGAGGCGCTAGCATAAGCAACTGACATTCTAAACCAGAATATCTTCTCAAGATTTCAGCAGAAACCCTCGTGTTTGGGGGATGCTTTGAAGCGAAAAACAAAATTGATTCTGCTCCAGCCTTCAAAAAAAAAAAAAAAACGGGGCTATAATAATTGAAGTTTGCCGCACCGCGAGCTACTGAAATTTTGAGTGTTTGCTACCTGATTTTTGTGGTCGTCTCTAAGTCACATTTACATACCACGACAAAAGAGCATCGCAAGCTATATACGTCTGCGTGCGTGGCATCGCGTATCGTTTGTCTTTATGTCTGCGCATTTGTCGGAAAACAATGCAAGAAGAAAGATAGGGAGAGGGGAGACGAGAGTGCGCAGACACGTCACACCTCCGAGTTCTAATCGGAAAGATTAGGGGTAGACCTAACGCTAGCTGCCTTTGCCACCACCGCACTCGTCGAACCCGTTAGAAAGCAGAAATCTAGCGTCCTGCGTTTGGCTTTCGCATCCAAACGCGTTGGAACATGAAATGGTTGTGTCTGGCGTTTGGCTCACGCACTCGAACGCGTTCGACGAGTGCAGTGGAGACAAAGGCAGCTAGCTTTAGATCTACCCACTAATTATTCCAACCAGAGCTCGGCATTCTGATGACCCCGCGCGCTCTCGTCTCCTCTCTTCCCTCAGTTTCTTGGCGCATTACGTTGTCCAAAATACGAAACTTTTCGCAACGTCCTCGGCATACGGAAGGTTTGTTAAAACGTGCTGGCTACAAATGTAAACTACCAAACTAAAATTACCTTCCGTCTTGTGTGGACGTATTATTTATTATTATTCTTGAGAGACGTACGTTTATACCCACTTATCATTAAGAATACCGGTGTAGCTTCTGCAGGCCAGCTACGTTTGTCACTTATCTGCCGCGCAGTGGGCATTCCAATTGACCCATCGTTTATATAATAGGTTTATACGAATTATTGTATGTGCATTCACACTGAAATTCATATCGTAATACTACTTCAACGCCACGTGGCATTCTTTCCAACTAAAGCGAAAAGTGTTTGGATTGTACTTTTCTTTCTAACTGTACCGTGCACTGGTAAAACTATTTCAGAAATTAACATATGACCCATTAAAATGACTGCATTGTATTGTACTCAGCCGTTTGCAGTCCGAGAGCAAATATGTTGAAAATTTTAATCTCATCGCTTTTTTCTTGTTTCTGCAAAATAGTATTTCGTAGGATAAAAAAGCTTATCGTTGTAATGCGGAATTCAGTAACATGTCCAAGGGAGTTAAACATCTAAACTTTATTGCAATTTATCCGGCCTTCATCCCCTTCCTAATTGATGACGATTTTAAGCATTATTTAAATTACAAAAAACAAATTGTCAAGACAGTCTCAAAGTTTGCTGCTCCTACGTTCAACCTCGAACATGGTTCAAAAGGTGAACAAAGAAGAACCCATACCCCAATCTAGACGGGACTATTTACCTAGTGGAATTCTGTCGGCGCTTAGAAGGCATAAGGAAAAATAAAGAGAAGCCGTCTCTGTGTTGGAGCACGTTAATGAGAAGAAAGCAGAGTCCTTTTATAAACAAGCTTCATTACCGAGTAAGTGTAACACGCGTTTCTTTACGGTGCTTATGTTGTTGCATTGCGGCATCAAAGCACATAGGCAGCATTCCATGTTAGTACTCTATTAGATGGGACACTGCTCGCGGAAGGATGCGAAGGAAGCCATTATAAACGCCGCAATCAATGCCAGAGAAATCGGGAATGCACGAACGAAAGGACGCGCGTCGCTGATAGCCTCGTCACGAGCATCGTTTCTCTCCGAATTTCTAATGACTTTGAAACATTTGAGACAATAAATATTCAAAGTTTGGGAAAGCAAACTTCGGATGAAACTAGCAACGTTTCTTGGTCATCTGTGAGTTTCGTGCTCCTTTTCCATTAACAGGAAATTTGAAGTAAGGCTTGAAGTAATACCACGGTTTTTCTGTAACGAGGTTCCGGGTGCATTAAAAAAACGAACACTAGTTGTTGTTTTTTCTTTTACATGAAAGTCAGACTGCGCATTGCCGAACTTTAATTCTCCACCTAAGTGTAGAAATAGCGGTCTGGATCAATACAAAAGTTTTAAGGGAAGCCCTTGCGTTTATGTAATGTCTAATAACAATCAAAGTTTATTATTGTTTTAAAAAATAAAATCCAGTTAAAAAATGGGACGCTTACCGGCAGCGGTCGCTCTTTATCTCTGTGGGCTCGTATTTGCGAGCTCTCTTGGCCGTCATTATATCATTCAAAATATTTGAAAATCACCTATTTTTGATTTAATAATTGTAATTTCAGAAACTTTCGCGCCTTGACCGAACCGCTAGCGTTACACTTGGGTGGAGACTGAAAGGACCGCGACGCGTCAACTTTATTTTCCGTTTAGGAAATATACGGTTCCATTGTCTCCCATGCACCCGTTGGAATTTTCATAGAACGATCATGAGAGTTATTTACACAGTTTGCCAACCTTGTAACGTTTACCTGGTAATTGGTCTTTTTGAACTTGTGGGGCTAATTATGATTGTTGTTTAAATAATATTATGCAACATTTACATTTTTTTAATCAACCTCTCTGTACCAATAGAGATTTAAAATATCGCGGGGTCCCAAATCTGGAGGAAGCCAGTAAAGTGGCCTCATAAATCGTATAATGAACGTTTCGTGCTACGATTTTTAAATCAAATGCTTAAATATTTTGAAATCATTCCTAAAAAAAATTATCTGAGTAAAAAGAGAGAAAAGAAAACACGACTACTCGCCTTTTCTATCTACGGCTCCCGTCGGTATTAGTGTCGCACCCTCTGACGGGGGCAATGGCCGACAGAAGGCAGCAGCGGACCCGGCGGCTTACGGCAGCTCAGCAACCGCCGGTTGCACCAAAAGCAGACGCCATGTAGCCTGAAATAACTCAGCGAAACATCAGTTGTGTTGTTTGCGTGTGTGTGTGTGTTCGTGAGCGCCGTTTATGATTCGGAAGGGTTGTCCGCCTTTGGTGTGACCGAGCGGCCGATAAACTGCCGTTAGAGAACTTAAATTGAAGAGAGGGTCTATCTCTAACCATAGAGAGGGCATTTGCAATTCAATCGGCGGATCGGTCGCAAGTGCGCCTGCGTTGTGCTTTCGAGTGGCAAGGAGATCAACGCTTTCTGCACCTCCTCGCAACTCGTTCGAGTTCAAGTTTAATTGCTTTCAAGAGCATCTGACTGATGTATTACATGAGAAGATAAATAGTTAATGAATTCTCTAGTTTACATTAAAGGTTTGGATAGAATCACTATTTAGAAAGTTCACAGTAAACATTAAAAAAAAAAAGACAGAGAGGCACGGGAGCGCAAGTAATCACTCTGCCAACAAAAAAATTAAAAAAAGATTTGCACTTAGAACGAAATAAAAGTGGGTCCTTAAGAGTTAGGTTGTTTTCAAGATGTGAGTTCCAGTCTTTGATGCGAAGGAAAGCGGAGAAAATTTATGTTGACTAGTCCGTGATTGTAATAGCTCAATTTTGAATACATGATCACACCGTTGAGATATGTGTGAATGAGGATGACAGTATATGGAGTCTAGATGTGGCAGGATGTAGTGAAGATTTTGAAAGAAGCGCGGCCGTGATAGCTTCCTACGTGTTCACGTAGGCGAAGTATTAAATTCTGACTTGAGTTGTGAAACAGTCGTCATGGGCGAGTATTGGTGATGAATGAATCGGGCCGCTTTATTTTTTTAACCACTCTAGACTGTTGACCAAGTAACTTTGATGAGGGTTCCATATGATACTTCCATATTGTAGTCGTGAGCTGATGAGTCTTTTTATTCTATGAGTTCAGTCTGGTAAGAGCCTTGGTGCAAATTTCTTAAAAAGCCCAGAGTTTGTGCTGCTTTTCAGGTACGGTTTCGATGTGCGAATCCCAGGTTAGGTCTTCAGTAATTTTTACTCCTAGATATTTTTAAGAAGGTATCTGTTCTGGTGCTAGATTAGTTTAGTGAATATTTTGCCTTGTGAAGATTAGTTTTGTGATTAAACGTAATTACTTCTTGTTTGAAGCGTTAATGTTCATTTGTCATGATTCACACCAACGAGAAACGTTATCAAGATCGGGTTGTAGCAGAGACAAATCGTCACAATTTATAATAGGGCGGTAAATCATGCAGTCTTCCGTGAAAAGGCGTAGGGATGAAGGAACAGAACATGATGTGGTCGTGTATATATATCAGGAAGAGTAAGGGGCCTTAAATACTGCCCTGGGGACCCCTGTTGATCTCTTAGAGGTGAAGAGTTAAGGTCGTTGATATTTTCAGATTGCTCACGATTCAAAAAAAAAAAAATGAAGCAATCTATTTGATTACATTTTCTTCAATATTAATCTGGGAGAGTTTCTGAATTAAACGCTAATGAGGTGCCCTACTGAACGCCTTGGCGAAGTTTAGGAAAATGGCATGAGTAGCAACTCACGCGATGAAAGTTTCGTGGTGGTCAGAGACAAAGCCAAAATGTTGCGGTTCGCAGGAGAAGTTGTTGCGGAAACCATGTTGTCTTGAATGTAAGTGCGGCCTATGAAACACGTGACCCCGATTGAGAAGTTAGGAACTGTATGTAATAAAGGCTCTCTAGCTTCTGAAAGCAGCCGCTGCCGCCATTTATAGGTTGTTGCGCCAGTGAGAGGTGGCGAATGCCAAACGGGCGACTAAAATCTAAAAAACAGGGTTTTCTTTTTTTCTTTTTTTTTTTGGGGGGGGGGGTAAAATTGAGGGGCTACGTGCAATAGTGGTGCAAGTGCAAATGCAGAGCTCGCCTAAAAGTCCCTCAATAATTTCATCTGTGCATGTCGATGTCAATATAGCGTTTGAACTTCGAGTATTGAAGTGTGCAATGTTCCCTACTACCAAAGTGGAGTGCCGCATGCATAAGTGTAACATCTGGGACCGTTAGTATCACAAATGGTACAAGAGTACTTGTACCATTATTGCACGTAGCCCCTCAATTGTTTTTTCTTAATTTTGATGCGTTACTTTTACCATATTGTATCCAACTTTGTGATATAGCGACATACGCTTCCGAGCCAATATACGTGGTTACTTTAAAGACTTTCCACAGATTTGGGACCCCGTGGCAGATAAAAAAAGAACTAAAATTGTAAGCTATAAAATCAAAGTAACATAAAAAATGGAGACAGCAAAATAAAAAAAAATTCGAAAATGTTTCGTTTTGTCTTCGTCTTTAATGCCGCTTTTCTTTTATCACTGTAACTTACAAGCGTGCTCGAGTTCATCAAGAAGAAATTCGCTAGTTTATCCAAGAATCTCTTGTCTAGTGATTATCTGGAGAAAACAAGATTGTATCAAGTTTGTTAACATTACTGCGAAGCTTTTCTGATAAATCACACCTATGAATTTTCTTTTTATTTTAAAATTTTTCTACGAAGGTAGCAGTTTCAAATAGCTTCTCATTTTTTAAAACACACTTGCGCAAGAAAGAATTTAAAGCCAATCGTTTTTCTATAGCTTCATAGGGTGAACTACTTTTCTTGCAGGAATGGTAATCATGGGTTCAGGCATAGGGAGACAAAATATTGAGACATTTCTAGTTTTTAATGTTTTGAATCATCTAGGATGCTTTTCCTTGAATATGTGAGTTTTATTTTCAAGTTGTCCACAAAATTATAATTATCGTTAGGAGGCCAATTCGCCAGTACTTTATTATTGATATCGAAACGAAACGCATAATGCTCTTCATAATCATTGGACCGCTTAAATATTACACCACTTTCTCTTCACGTTCGTATTATAGGCCAAAACGCGCTAAACGTTAACATTTATTACAGTTTCGGATGTCCAAAAATTTTTCAAAAAACAGTCCATACTATGAAGCTGCCGTTATAAAACAGCTCCATAAAAACACCAAAATGTTATGAAAAAGCCATTCAGAAAGCGAGTTTATTTTTTTATTACTATTATTTTTATGGCAAAGGTGCGACAGCCATCATTGACCCCTTCTTTTCAATGGTACCGAACCATTGAAACGCTCTCTTTAAACCCACACAAACAAGTGCTTCCGGTGTGTCTTTTTTTTCTCAGAGCATTCAGATTACCAAACAACACAGTCAATAGAGGGATCGTGAAAGCTTACTAGGCCGTACATATTTGTACAACTGAACACGTAATCTTGAGACCTGAAAACAAGCTTTGCGTGAGCGTGGTAATCTCTGTGGTCAGTGTGACATTACAGATAGCATTTTTGGTTTGAACATGTTTTCAACCTTGTTATGCGCCGAGCCTCCGTCCGTGGATTGCCTACACTTAGACTTCAAACATTTATCCTTATGTCTAAACACGAAGAAGTTGTCCCATTAAAATATTTGAACCGTTTGTCGCATTAACAGAGCACATACAATAATGGGTAGCTACCATGTCAGGCCCATTTTTGAAATATGCAAGCAAGTTACCAAATCTTTGAAGCTAAATCACATGCCGAGCACGCGGATGCATGAGGGGTTATATTTATTTGATGGAGTAAAAGTGAACCATAGGTTCCCCAGAAAAACGTTCCACTTAACACGTGCTTCAAGAACCACACCTGACGCTTTCCTATTTTATTATAATTCAACTCAGAACCAATCTTAACAACATTTGCCGCAGCCGGACAGATTAACGACTCGAGTAGTAGCGGGTTCCTTGAACAAGGGAAACAAATAAGAAGCAAACATTGCCTCGAATTACTCTAGTATCCGACTTTCGTCTTGTAAGCCTCGGAACCCCCACTCAAACAAAAAATCAGACACACAAAGACCATGCAAGCGTATACAAATGCAAAAAGTCGCCCTCGACACTTTCACGCGTACACCAACGAGTGTGGTTTTAGTATGCAACCGCAAAGACCTTGGGAATCACCCAGAGCTGGCAGCACCGACCACCGAATCCCTCCGGGACTTTCGGATTTCCTCAGGCAAGCTTAGGCGAAATTGCTCGCGAGATGTATGCATTCCACGCGCTTGCAGCTTAGCACCAGAAAAGCCTCCAAATCTAGTCTCAGGGCTTAAGGAGATTAGGGACAGCCTACACTCGTTAATGACTGCCGGTATAAGGAGACCTGACTGTGGACAAAGAGGTGTTGCTTAATAGACGGCCGCACTTCTGCAGGATTTAGGTGAACGCCACGTTGCACAGTACAGAGTTCTTCGCGAGCTCCCTTGGATCAAGGCCATAAATATTCTGTCCGGGGAATATCATGGAAGAAAAGAATCCTTATTATAACTGTTTTTTTTTTTACACCGCGATTATAGGAGATGCAATATAAAAATATGTGAGCAGTCATAAAATACAGCCCAAATTGTTTCAGGTGAGACACCGTGAAAACGTGTTAGAGATCGACATTAGTTCCAGATGTCTGCATTATAATGTAACGAGCATAATTTTTTTTATGAAGAGAAGTAAATATATTTATGCAGGTGCAAATCTATGACAAATCCTCTAAGATGAGTCATCTTTGAGAACACTTGTCTTCAACTAGACATGGTTCGACTGTTTTTCAGGCATTCGTTCATCATTTCAAATTTGGAAACCCACGCCTTGTCCTGGGACGTCTCGAGATGGGACCGAGTTCTCAACTGGCGACGAAATGCAAAATTAAGGTATGCCGAAGCAAAGCCAGAGTCATTTCAAAAATCTTTTTTTTAATTTGCTCTTTTCGTTTAGTGCGATTGGGATAATTAATTTAATGTGAACATTTATGATATGTGATTCATTATTCATTTTGGCATGTTAATGTTGAGTTCATAAAAGCAATCATCCCCTCATAAATAGGGTAGTTACTGCAGTGATCCCACCGTTCACAATAAAATCACATAATAAATATCACGCAAAATTTTTTTGAATTTTTTCTTATAATTATAGATTATCGTAACATAAAACAGCTGTTTTTGTTTTCTTGTTTATCGATGTTAATAGCAGAATGCTGGAAATATTTGTAAAATTCTAAACGAGAACGAGCCCATCTTGTTTGGCAAATTGGTCTCAGGAACCTAAGAAAATAATTTCCAATAAAAAACAAAATATACCCAGCACAATCTCTGATTCTTACGGTTTACTGCAGTGTTATGGCAAGTCTTGTACTTTGTCATATTTTTAAGTTATGCTTGTTTGAACTTCGTTGTTTCTCAAAAATTTGCTTGAGATGCATCCGAAATATATTTTTAGCAGATGTTATACACAACTTAGACGCTACAAAATTTTCCGTAATATTGAGGAGGAATTCTAACCAATTTTAAAATCATGACGAGTTTTGTTACATCCAAGGATAAACTGTAACTTTGATCAACTTGGATGCTATCTGTTGTGGCAATTCATCAAGAAGTTTATAGGAACCTGCAATTCACACGTCATCAACTCGACATTTTAACACAATAAGAACGGTATATGATACAATGGAGTAGTAATATTGCAAATGGTGTAAAGCGTAACGTTTCGGTGTTATGATCGTATTTGTATATTAAATAAATGTGCTTCTACGGGAGAACTGCCGTAATCTGCTAAGAGATGGCGCGAGCATACCATGGCACAAATGAAAAATAGAGCACTTTGGAATTACAACAGGTATGAGGTGGTGAGAGAGATTTGGAAAGGGGTCATGGTGCCTGGCTTGACTTTTGGAAACGCAGTGCTATGCATGAAATCCGAAGTGCATGCAAGACTAGAAATAAAACAGCGCGGATTAGGTAGGCTGGCTTTGGGGCACATTGCAAAACGCCAAACCAGGGAGTACAAGGAGACATGGGATGGGCGTCATTTGAGGACAGGGAAGCTGCGAGCAAGATAGAATTTGAGGATCGGTTGAGGCAAATGGATGGGGAGCAATGGGCACGAAAGGTTTTTAGCTATTTATACATGAGGAGTATAGACACAAAGTGGAGACAGCGCACTAGGAAATTAAGAGGAAAGTTTTTAGGCTATAGTGGAGTTACGGAAGAGCAGGTCTCACTTAAGAAGAAAGTTAAGGCCACAGAAAGAGATCGGTGGCTAGAGGGAATGCAGACAAGGACGGCTCTGGAAAGCTATAGATTAAACAAAACAGTTATTGCCAAAGAAAGCATTTATGACAATTCTTGGGGAAGCTCATTGTTGTTTGAGGCAAGGACAGGTGTTTTGCGAACCAGAACATACAGAGCGTAGTACCAGGAAATGGATACAGTGTGCGCTGCTTGTGGAGAGGAGGACGAGACGGCTGAGCACTTGATACTCTACTGTAAAGGGCTTCACCCTATGCCTACCGAAGACAACATAGATTTAATAAAGTCATTGGGTTTTAGAGACAACGAAGGAAAAGTGGATTTCAAGAGAGTAGAGATTACCAAGCAAAGATTAAGTGAATGGTGGCAAAAAGCGAGAGAAAACTAGGTATTTTTTTACTAACTAATGGCAAGGGGTTTTAAAGCCTCACTTTCTTTTTCAGTGCAGAGTTAATATTGTTTTCACATTTAAATATTGTAAGCTTAAATGGTAAAACAAAATGGCTAGGTGGCTTAAGCTACCGCCCGATCCAAAGGGCTTAGCCGAATTCATCCATCCATTCATCCAAATAGCTGGGGATGAGAATTAAAAGGAATGAACGGTTTACGATAAACTATAATTATTTGAACTCAGCTAGGACGTCATAACAGCTACAGTTTTCTTTTAGGATACGTTCATTTATGTTGCCGAGCACAACCTCACGCTGCCGCTTTCACATGTTTATTTTTTCAACACGTTGGATTTTCGGTAAAATTATCAGCAGTCAGAAATCCCAGCGCATTAACTACTATGTCTCCTTTGCTTTGACACGTACACGAAGAATTTCACGTTTTCACTCCAAATTAGCCTGACGCAATAGAACCATATCGCCGAGTTCGGGCGCATGGAAAACGTGGAGACCGGTCGTAAAAAAGTACTGTGCAGTACCGACGAGAACGCATTTCTCTTACACGATCCATCTCGGAGAAATGCGAACTATCATAGAATATTGCTTACTTCGACCGTTTAATTCTAAATAATATCATATTTTTGCAACGCGAAACTTGCACGAACGTAGCTTTACAAGCTACGTTCGTGACATTGTAGAATGACAACAAAAGCAAAAGAGATTAAATTTCTGAAAAGGGCTTCAGCGGGCACATAAGTGATTGCGCCGTACGAGGATTCGCACGAAAAGCAGAGAGCAACGCACGCGTGATCTGTCTTTTTACTCAACCTCGTTTTCTTCTCTCTCCTTTTTTTATTTTAACCGACCGCCTTATAAGTTCACTTGCATAAAAAAAACCAACATAATATTCATAGCAATCGTCCCTACATATGAGCCAATTAGCAAAACATATAAACCGAAATATATGAGTATATATATATATATATATATTGTGATGAAGACCCTCATCGTCGTCATCGGGCATCATCATATCTCCACCATCATCGCCATCACCGATAGCTCGCGTGGCCCGCGCTCGCCACCGCGGGCCAGTTCGAATATAAACATCACTGAGACCGGTCGTTGAGCTTCTGTCTTCCTGACATTATTGGTGGAGGTGCGGTCTCACGATCCCAGTAACGACGTTCCCATCACTCTGGAGCTTCGTCCCAGGAGGCGAATAGTGACAATGACCAGCAGTGGCCAATCCTCCTCCGGTGCCCCTGCAGCTGCAGTCAGCCCTGCCCCCAGCCAGCTCCGACATCCCAAAACCTTTGCCGGACTCCGAGAGGACGACGTGGAAGACTGGCTGGACGTCTACGAGCGAGTGAGTCTTTATAACAAGTGGGACGACCAGGCGAAACTGCGGAATGCTATTTTTTATCTCTCCGATGTGGCCAAGATCTGGTTTACCAACCATGAAGATGAAATCGTGACATGGCTGCTATTCAAAACCCAGCTAGCCGAAATATTCGGCAAGCCTGCCAATCGTAAAGCTGTAGCAGAACGAAAGTTGGCAGCACGAATTCAATCTTCCGGCGAGACTTATACTTCCTACATCGAGGATGTCCTCGCACTTTGCCGCCGTTTCGACAAGGACATGTCCGAGGCCGACCGAGTCCGCCACGTGATGAAAGGGATCTCTGAAGAGGCATTTAACGTCCTTCTTGTGCAAAACCCCACGACTGTTAAGGACATCACCACGCATTGCCAAAGGCTAGATGAGGCCCGCAACTCCCGTCTTCAAGTTCGAGCACTGCATGACGGCTCATCAATTACCATGCCTTCTTTATCGACCGATACCCTGAAGCAAATGATACAGAAAATTGTACGAGATGAACTTTCACATTTTCTCCGTCCTGCTGCAAGCCACCCCACGAGTGAGAGTGACGACAGCGGGTTGCGCCGCATTATCCAACAGGAGATTGCTTCTGTCGTCACACCAACAGCGACTTCCTCTAATGTCACCGATGGACTTCGAACTTCTGATGAAACTCTTCGTTCGGGAGTTCCCCAGATAATTCCGGACCTTCCTGCTCTGGCTTCTATTTCGCCTGCTTTTAACAGGGGTCCTTTACCCTCTTGGCGCGGCCACCCCACCTATCCCAACTACGGATCCTGGGGATATCGGCCGCGTCCAATCTGCCATTATTGTGGGATTAGTGGCCACGTGGCACGAGTTTGCCGAAGAAGACAACAGGACTACGAATCCCGCGACTACTACAGTCGAGAGCGAAACAACAGAGGGTATCGGAACCAGCCGCGGGATCAGTCCCCACCCCCGGATCCCTATCCAGCACGTCGTCCGGAAGCTCCACGGCGCCGCTCCCCATCTCCGTATCCTCGCTCTTACTCACCCATGATCTCGAGGAGAGACGCGCGGCCCAATATGGGAAACTAGGTTCCGCAGTTGTTGGAGGAGCAACTGCGTCACGGGAGAGCCTTCATCATCCTCCCTCTGACCCATCCAATCTCATCGAGGTACATATCGACGGCTTACTCCTGTACGCTTTAGTTGACACAGGGGCGGCTACTTCAGTTATAAGAGAGGACATTTGCTTACGTCTTCACAAAGTTAGAACACCCCTCCATGGTTGCTCATTGCGGGCGGCGTCCACAGACATCATTCATCCCACCGCTCAGTGCACGGCTCGCGTTTTCATACAAGGTACGTGCCACATCATTCAATTCATGGTTTTGTCATCTTGCACGCACGACCTGATTCTAGGCTGGGATTTTCTTCAATCTGCTGAAGCTGTCATTAATTGCAAAGGCGTCAGTTTGGGAGACTCAAATAACCACGAGTCTGATTCCATAATTGCTGAAACCAAATTACGGGCTTGTGAAGATACTGTCATTCCCCCGCTAGCATCCTTCCTGGTGAATTTTTCGAGCGAACCAAGCCTTTCGGGGACTTTTGTAGTAACTCCTCGGTCTACAATCTTGCTATCGCATGGGTTCATAGTACCCCATTCCCTATCTAAACTTACCGACGGCAAAACAGTACTCCCTGTATGTAACGTTACACACCAGCCACTTCTTTTCGTAAAGGACACAGTCGTCGCAAGTATCGAACCCCATCATTCTTTGGAACTTGCTTCGCTCGAATCAACACAGCATTTTGACCCTCCAACGTTGCCTGTTATTTCCAACGAAATTCTTTTGAATGCCATTGACTCTGATCTGGAGGACGTTCATAAAAAGCAAATAATTAATTTATTAACTCGTTTCCAATCGTGCTTCGACGTTTACACGTCCTTCACAAGCACAACAAAATCGGTAGCACATACGATCAATACGCCTCCCGGAGAAATCGTTCACCAACGCCCATATCGCGTGTCTCCTTCAGAACGCCGTACTATTGACCAAGAGGTGTCAGAAATGCTGCGTAAGGGAATCATCCGCCCATCCTCGAGCCCCTGGTCTTCACCAGTAGTCCTTGTAAGAAAGAAGGATGGTAGCATACGTTTCTGCGTTGATTACCGTAGACTCAATAAGATCACTCGCAAGGACGTATACCCTTTGCCACGAATTGATGACACATTAGACACCCTACAAGGAGCCGAATATTTTTCATCCCTGGATTTAAAGTCCGGCTACTGGCAAATACCAATGAAGGAAGAAGACAAAGAAAAAACAGCTTTCATTACAACTGACGGCCTTTTTGAGTTCAACGTAATGCCTTTTGGCCTTTGCAACGCGCCAGCAACATTTGAGCGCATGATAGATAACGTTCTTCGTGGTCTTAAATGGCACATATGCCTTTGCTACCTTGATGACATTATTATTTTTTCTCGTACATTTAACGACCATCTCCTTCGCCTGTCCGAAGTGTTAGTTTGTCTCGCAAAAGCTAACCTCCTACTCAACACAAAAAAGTGCCGCTTCGCCTCTCGACAAATTAAGATCCTTGGGCATCTAGTAGATAAGGATGGCATTCGGCCCGACCCAGACAAGCTCAAGGCAGTAAACGAATTTCCTGTTCCTCTTCACATCAAACAACTTCGTAGTTTCCTAGGACTCTGCTCGTATTTTCGCCGTTTTGTACCTCACTTCGCCCAACTGGCTGCCCCACTTACACGGCTGTTACAGGCCAATACACCATTCATCTGGTCCCCTGAATGTCGAGACTCATTTCGCTCTCTCAAAGCCACTCTCCAGTCTGATCCAATCCTGGGGCACTTTAATGACTCCGCCCTTACAGAGTTGCACACCGACGCCAGTGGATATGGCCTTGGTGTTGTTCTATTGCAGACCGATCCCAACACACTAAAAGAATATGTTGTGGCCTATGCGAGCCGAATGCTCTCCGCCGCCGAACAGAATTACACTATAACCGAGAAAGAATGCCTAGCTGTCGTTTGGGCCATTAACAAACTCCGGCCATATCTTTACGGTAGACATTTTACTATTGTGACCGATCACCACGCGTTATGTTGGCTTTCTTCCTTGAAGGATCTCACTGGCAGGCTTGGTCGATGGACGCTTGCGCTTCAGGAGTACAATTATACAGTAGTGTACAAATCTGGGCGCAAACATACAGACGCTGACAGTCTATCTCGATGTCCAGTAGACGAACCAGATGAACGGCTTGAAAACATGGATGACGTTTTTGATGTCTCAGCACTCAATTTCGACTCTATTACACACGAGCAATCCAAAGACCCATGGATCAAAGGCATCATCGACCATCTTAATAAACCGAATAACTTCCTTCACAAAAAGTTGCGAAAAGAGTTACAGAACTTTTCTCTCCAAGATGGTATACTCTACCGGCATAACTTTTCCCCTTCAGGAAACCGCTGGCTCCTCGTAGTTCCTCGACAAATGCGCACTGACATTCTTCGATCATTTCATGATGACCCTGCTTCAGGACACATGGGGTTTAACAAAACGTACGCTCGCATTAGGCAACGCTACTTCTGGCCGCAGCTTCAGACAACTGTTTTTAAATATGTTCAGTCCTGCTTAAAATGCCAGCGTAGAAAACGTCCAACCACTGCCCCTGCTGGGTTGCTGCAACCATTAGTTTGCCCCAGCGCGCCTTTCGAACGAGTAGGAATCGATTTGTTCGGTCCGTTCCCCGTTTCTTCGCATGGTCATCGCTGGATAGTCACGGCCGTTGACCACTTAACTAGATACGCCGAGACTGCCGCGCTGACCTCTGCGACATCTGAAGAAATTGCTCAATTCTTTGTACACACCATACTTCTACGTCATGGCGCGCCACAAGTCCTCTTAAGCGACCGCGGACGGCAGTTTCTTTCGAGTACACTTACAGCTATTCTGAAAGCCTGTAACGTAATTCATAAAACAACATCATCTTATCATCCACAGACAAACGGTTTAACCGAACGTTTTCACAAGACCCTTGCAGACATGATATCTATGTATGTTACCCCCGACCACAGAAACTGGGATACTGTACTCCCGTTCGTAACTTTTGCTTATAATACTGCCCTCCAGTCTACCACGGGCTACTCCCCCTTTCATTTAGTGTACGGACGCGAAGCATCATGCACTCTGGACACCATCTTTCCTGTCGCCCCATCAATCAACAATCAAAGTGAACTCCTTGAGAACTTCATCTTTGGCGCCGAAGAATGCCGCCAGCTCGCGCAGCTCCGCACGTCGCGGCATCAACAGGTCACCAAGGACCGCTACGACAAGCACCACACGAACACTTGTTACTCCCCTGGTGACCTTGTGTGGGTTTGGACTCCAGCCCGACAACCTGGCCGAGTGGACAAGTTTCTCCACAAGTACATTGGTCCCTACCGGATCACCGAGAAAACATCCCCTGTCTCGTACCTCGCCGAGCCCACTTCTTCCTCCTCCGATGGCCGCCGTCGACCAGCGGAAGTTCTACACGTGAACCGATTGAAACTGTACCACCCACCTCTGCAATAGCTCCTCTCCTCCCCACGTTCTTCCCCCCCCCCCCCCCGAGGAGGGGGGTAATGTGATGAAGACCCTCATCGTCGTCATCGGGCATCATCATATCTCCACCATCATCGCCATCACCGATAGCTCGCGTGGCCCGCGCTCGCCACCGCGGGCCAGTTCGAATATAAACATCACTGAGACCGGTCGTTGAGCTTCTGTCTT
>JAZHYW010026547.1:0-25470 GCA_037355805.1 Ixodes ricinus | reverse complement strand
AGTACCTTGAGGGAAGGAGACGAACCAGATTTTTTAGAGTGCACATGTTTAATCAACTTCACTAATCCACAATTTTAAGGTTTACCATGTGCTTTGCAGGAAAAAATATAAGCTCGAGATCTTAAAAAAAATGACAGGATCATTTTGGAGCAACGATAAACCTTTAGCAGGTTTACCGTCTGCCAGCAGTGAGAACTGAAGCAGCTTTGTTTCCATTGAACGATCAACGGTTCAGGTGTTTTTCTCTTCGCTGCTTCGTTTGTCCTTCATATGCGTATGGGATTCGGTGGCTACAAGAAGACAGCTGGCCCGAACCCCACCCGTAAAGATTTGATAGCTGATGAATAAATATTACTGATTATGAGGAAGGGAGAAAGGTATGGACAACAACGACAAGCAACAACTTCCAAATAGCCAACGAACATTTATTAACCCGAAGTCTGTATATTTAGGGTAGGGAAAGAGAACAGGGGGAAGGGGCTCTTGCATGATCCTTGCATGATCCTTGCATAAAGAATGCAAGGATCATTACAAAACCTAGACGAAACGTATCCAATGACTTTCATGCAATTGTGCTTAACTTAAACGTCGCTGGAGGGTTTACTACGACCGGCGAGTCGGATGCTGTCGGCGTCGTGATCGAGGCCGTCCTGTAAAAAGAGTCAGTGAATATATATCACACATAGGCAGGTGACCAATAACAAAGCACTTTTAACGGTTGACGATGGAGGAAAATACTTATAAGCTGTTTACCAGATTGTTTGCAGTGCTTTCCTAAATTTTCTTTAATAAAAAAATAAAGATTGCGCGCTTTTTTTCTTTTCGCAGCCTTCGGAGAGTCAAGCACGCATCTTGATTTAGGAGAAGAAATCCAGGAATAACGAGGTACAAGTTCCGTTTGGACCCAAAATTGAGACCAGCGCTTAGATTCTTGAATTTTCTGTCAACGTCAGACTGACAACCCCAGCGCAGGTTGAAACTTGACGTCCTAATTTCGTAGTAAATGGCGATTACTTGCCTTCATATGTGCTGCGTAGAAAAGAGGACACTAAAGCTTGGCTAGTCAAATGGTCGCGAATGTAGTTAATTAAATAATCTCTGGAGCAGAGCAACGAAAGCATCATAGTATCACTAATACATGAATACGCAAGTTTAACTAGAAGTACCTATGTTGCCAGTATTTTGACGAACTGTCCTGTAAAACTCGTCATTCTATTTTTTTGTGTTTACATTAGAAAAGGCAGTCAGATTAAAACACTAAAAAGTTGGCAAGTCGCAAAAAAAAAGAGGCTATACAAGAAAATAGCAACAAAAACAACGACTATAGCGTCGTGTTAAATATAAAGTCTGCAATGCGATGGTGACACTAAGCGAGACATGTGCCCGTGGAACGGCAAGCACAGGAGACTTAAGTCTTCCAATAGGAGGTTTTTTTCGGCCACGTAATTCGCTAAGCTGAGTCCGCATATCGCTGTGGCTCTTTGAGATACTTTGCGGAAATGTAGGCACAGTGAAATGTTTTTAAAGAGTAGTATCATATATTTTTGACATTTTCTAGGCCCCGCTGCTGGGAACGCCGGTCAAGGGCGTGCGTTTTACTGCATGGTGGGACATTGGCGAGCGTCGTGCAACCGCTGTATAGTGTTCTATTCATTTAATCCTCCGCCTCTGGGCTTCTAACGGTACAAAAACAAATATAGCACATCTATCTTAAATTGTAGATTGCGTTTTTATGGAGAAGCAGGATTCGGATGTATATAATTTGTCTATCTTTTTAATTCCTCAAGCCCATAGGTCGATCAACTTCAAGAGCCAAGTATTAGTGCTCGTTATCTTCAGTTTTACATCAGTACTGTGTGTGTATAATCTCGCAGTGCGAACACGATCATAGCCATATACGCTGCGAAAAACGAATAAACGTGTGCACACTTTTGACCGTCGAATTCGATATAATGAGGCGCTATTCTAACTTGCAAGGCGTTCCAGCTTGTGATCGTTTGTACAGCCCTGACGCATTTAAAGAAAACAAAAAGGCCTATTGTTTACAACCCGTGGCGCAGACTGATTACACCATGAAGAATTTAGTAGGCAAAAGGTGGCGGCCCACACAGTGGACAATAAAGAGCGTATCCTACAACGTTACAATTAAAGTGTAGTTATTTATGTTCACCGATAGCTTAACAAACGCAAGTCGTGGCAAGTACAAGCATCTTATCATCGTTCCGCAGCCTACAGTACTCTGCCATTAGACAATAAGAGTTAATCGTATCACCAAGTTCGAAGCGGGAACATCATAAGCCACGCCCCTGCATTTCTTTATGCTCTCAGTGGGTCGTTTTTCCTGTGCTCCTACCCGCGGTGCCCAGGGAGGCTTCCTTCCGGGAATGCGGGACAGAAGCAGATGCCTTGGTGTGAGGCAAAGTTTTCCTCCGTCCTCGATGGTCTGCGGTAGAGGCTGCCTTATGGAGTCCGGCAGCAAGAACACACACACTGCCGCCACGAACGACAGAGGCCCGATCACGAGGACCGGAGAAACTTGTCGTATTCCACCTGTTACGAAAATGAGGACAGAGGAGTCTCCTTCTTGGTATCATCATTAGGCCAGAGCCAAATCAAATCCATAAACGAGCAAGAAAAAAAAACTGCTGCATAATCAGCGTTGCGATGCAAATCACATATGGTCTTGAAGATATGAGAGACATATTTCTTTTTATCTATAGAGGGTTTGAAGGCGAGCTGGTCTAATAGTGGATGCGTTTCAACTCCGCATGGAGGGTCCAGGAGGGACACCATTCGGAAACAGTCTGGCTGTAATGATTTACATGGACTCGTAACCCGGTTACTCGTGCACTTCATAAAAAGATTCATTTCATGTGAGTATAATTGACTAGAACAAGGCGTTATCGTTGTTTCATCGTCATCATTTATCATCATTTATTATGTTTGAGGAATCACCATGGGCATTACACAAAGAAGTGGGTATGCATATAAATATATAAATATAAAAAAATGAACGGAACAATAACGCAACACTATACCACTGTAACCTAATTTCAGGGGTTAGAGGGAAAAAGGGTAGTAGCTGCTGTAAATATATTAGTGTTATTTATAGACACCATGTGCTAGGCAGTGTATTCCAGTCATTTACTGCCAGTGGTAATGAAGACATTTGATAAGACACTGCGGAAAAAAAATTCTCCGAAATTAAAAAAAAATGGTCAAGACGGGGGAAAATACGCTGAGGAGGCGATAGCGTAAATTCTCTGAGATGGCTGTTGCGAGAAAATATTCGACGAAGAAGAGAGAGGCGGAATACACGGCGGCGGAGAGAAAGTGTGTTTAAGATTGCTGACTGGCGTAATCCTAAGCAACATCAACGCATAAAGAGTGACAAGAAAATTCTACATCTACCACCAGATAAGGGCACCAACGGTAACTGGATCTATATTGCCTGAAAGCGTTTTCATCACGGTATAGCAAAACTTTATTCAGGGAGAAACTGAACAAAAGGCGTCAGGGGGGCAATACTGCATCGGGCAAAGAACCAGCTATGTGGATTATAAGATGTTCACATCAGCGTCAATATATTTTATGTATTCAAGAAGACAAGCGACATCGCCGATTAATAGCGCCTATGCCAGCGTCGCCAAGAAAGCGACTGTCGACGGGGACGAGACGCAACTGCCGGACGCTGTCTCATAAAGGCTTCACCTGACGGTTGGGGAAAGTTGGCGCCGGGAGTGGGAATGCAGGGCTGTGTCCGTTATCAATCACAGAAATGGAAGGGCTACCTACTCCCGCGCGAGCAGCAAAGGCCGAGCCCCACTGGAGCGACAAACAGAAACAACCGACACCAACAAGCCTCGTGCAAGTGCAGCATGCACGTGAAGGTATCTTTGGCGGGCTTGCAATCGCTCGTGCTTACTTCACGAGCAACGAGTGTCTGCAGGCCAGCCAAAGGTACCCTCGCGTGCGCGCTGCACGTGCTTGAGGCTTGTCGGTGTTGGTTGTTTCTGTTTGTCGCTCCAGCGAAACTCGGGCATTGTGAATAGTCCTAAAGGTCGATCGGCACACGTTTTTGTCGTTGGGAATGTAGGGGGTATTCACTGGATGCCATATTTGAGGGCGATGTTTAGAGCGCATGCTCAGAATGAGCTCACATTAGTAGGCTGCTATGACCGGTAATCTTGATGGTGCGGACTGCACGTTGCAAAAGAACTGTGGAAGCTCGTCGTCAGCACGCGCTCAGCAGTCGCTTACACAGCTACTGCTGCCAGTGAACACCCTGTGAAACCGCGGCATCCTCCAGTTGCTGGAGTGCAAACCGGCAGAAGAGGAAACAAGCAAGAAAATACATGCAACGCGGTAGCCTCCAGTATACTGACAAAGCCTGGCACATTGCCACGAGAAGCGGACGCCGAAATGGAGAAGGTGGAGCGACAGACAACGGATGAGAGGAGAGCCACGTGACTGGCGCCCCGCTGCGGCGAGACGCCGAAACACACTTCTCCCGAGCGAACAAGTGTGTTTCGGGTCCTCGCCGCTGCAAAAGCTGTGCGCTGACGTCCAGGTTCCCCGAGAAATGGCTCTTTGATGCTCCGTGCTACTAGATCCTCGCGCTCCAAATCTGCGACCGGGCACTCTATGGCTCCGTCGTCGAACTGCCAGGTTTTGTGAGTATAGAGGAGGCTATGGTTAAGCAAATGGATGTCATTGCAGCAGAGAAGAATATAAAATTTACTACATAAGAAATTTAATAGTTACTGACAAGTTAAGAAACGCGGGTCACAGCCAGTTTTGAGCATTTCGTTATCGCTCTGCAGTCAGTGAGTTCGCGGCATCAGCCGATAACAACGTCGAAGAACGAATCACACAAGCGTTTGTATAATAAGCCGCGCCATATGTTTTCGGGGTTGTCCGCGACCACAGGATGGCTCACCAGGGATGCGACGTGGGTGCCGGCCAAAGAGCCCAGATCACATACCAGGGACAGGATCAGCACGACTCTTCCCCTGATCACAGTAGGGAAGATCTCGGATGCGAGCTGGTAAGTGATGTTCAAACCTCCGGCGAACGACATGGAACACAGGGCGGACATGACCATGATGCCCCATAGCGAACCTAGGAGAAATTAAATTAAAAAAAAAACGCGAATTGTTTAATGTATTACACTTTAGTTAGCATGTCAATGTTCTATACGCTCCGATGCTTCACGGTTCACGGGAGTTCCAAAAGAACCTCCCGTCAGTTTTCAAGTTGAAGCCAGAGTTTCGATAAGAGAGCTTAGCGACACTTCGGCTACGACTTTCAGACTTCCAAGAAGCATATATTCTCTTCTTCCAAGCTTCACTTGCCTCCGTGGTTTGTTTGAATACCAGGAGAGTGTAGAGCGCAGGAATATTACACATTTGTGTCGTGCCGCACAAAATGCAGATTAGAAAGTTGGAAGCAGAAATACACCTATGGTTCCATTAGGCACTTTGATATGCGTAGTTAGTGGACGCTAAAAATCTCGCCTCTGAAGTTAGGTCGCCCATACCCTTTGAATACTTTTTGAAGGGTTTATCCAGTCACAAAAAATGCTGTGTTTCGACAAAGTGACAAAAGTTAAGATAATGCTGATGATGCGACCCAAATTCTGCACGACAACAGTTACAATCTTGATTGCTCTTAAGGGATGCAAAGTCCGTTAATTACGATTTCGTTTCGTCGCCGATTAAATTGAGTGCCATACGGAGTCCTGGGATACGTCGAGCTTGTTGCGTCAGTTCTTTTCACAGAAACGAGGATAAAAAACAAACAGCAAAAGCATAAAAAAAGTCAAAGTCGCTGCTGTTGCTATGCTGATTCTCGACGAAATCTCTTGGCATTTGGAGCAGGGGCTCCGACCCAGCGAAGGATGGGAATTCCAACCTCGCAAAGATGGGCTCTTCGAAGCTCTTCAAAGACAACAGTAGAGGACTGCATACTGTTATCTTCGGAGAGCTTCGAAGAGGCAATCTTTCCTTCCGGGTGTCGGTGATTTCGCGCGAACGGCGTCTTTGCTCTGGCCCGGTTTCACGTTGTCGCGTACGTTGTTGCATACTGGGCAAACGAAACCATGTGCCCACGTCCCGGTGCCATCGTAAGAGGAATGCGCGTCAACAGCGGCGCGCCATTGAAAGCGTTCCAGAGGACTCTTTCCCTCTCACGTAAGGAGGAAACTGGACGCAACGAGCCGACGAACGCAGCCAAAGAGCACGGCGGGAACTGCGCCGCGACCTCACAAAAGCAGTCCAGTCCAAACCACGACCGTCCAAACCAAAGACGGCTCCACGCACCGGGGCAATACATTCGAGCACATTTAAAATGGAGTTTTCTCAGGCCGTTTTCCCTTTTATCTCTCTGCTATAAAGATGTCGTACTGTGCATGTGCGCCACAAGCGTTGTCTGCAGGGTTCGGGATCTCGTAGCGGGTTGTGGTCAACACCTTCTAAAAACTAGAGCCTGCACGCTTCGTTCTATGACCTCAGCTATTTCACAGCACATAGGCCCCAGTGGGAAGCGCAGTAGTGCGCTAAAGTTACCGTTCGTACAACAGGCACAAGGCTGGAGTTAGAAAACGCGGATGATGAGAAACGAAAAAAATGCATCGGTATAGCCTTGCTCCTGCCGCGCGAGTGGTCGTAACTTTAGCGCTCGACCGTGCTTCCCACGTGCTCCAGGTCTTTTTAATATCGACTGCATTAGCGGTTTCTGATGACGCTCAGTCAGTTTCTAATTATAGCCCTATGTTTCTTTTCAATAATAAAGTGTTAATGAACATAATTTAATTAATTGGACAACGGATCAGTATACGATTAGTTGTCTGGCTGCTTACCCGTGCGAGAAGACCCATGATGAGAGCAACCACGGCTCCCATGAGCAAGAAGAGCGAGTTTGGCCACCGACGCCCGATGGTGTCCAAGGCCGCGATGCAGATGAGATTAACGGGGAACTCAAAGGCAAGGGCCAGCGAATACGAAGCGTAGATGTTCTCGTTAAGTCTGCCCAGCTCCAGGGCATTGGCGTTGTAACAGAGGCAAATGATGAACCTGGTCGGGTAGAAGCATCGTCCCATGTAGAAGTGATCAGCGCTACGTGCACAGACTGCAGAGGTCTATCACCGACTGGGGTCTTCTTTGCGCTAAGGTGGCCTACCTTGAAATGCTCCATTGTATGCTCACAGTCACCTAAGGAAAAAACACGGTGTTATTATCTCTACTCTTATGCGGAGCGCAAGTTGGTCTGCTTCTTTTGCAGGGGGTTGTGGTGACTTTAGAACGCCGAGCTCTGATTGGCTCTGATTGAAGGATAGAGGGTAGACCTGGATGCAGCTTGCTTTGATGTCTACCCACTATTCTTTAATCAGAACCACGGCACAACAGGACATAAAGGGAAGAGACACACCGGATAGAACAGCGCTCTGTTCTATCCGGTGTGTTCTTCTCTTTATGTCCTTTTGCGCTCTGTATTTTTCACTATGTACAACCAATACCAACTAGCCCAACCTTCTACTTTATTACGTGTTGTGATTTAAAGATATTTGATTAAAAATGATTTGAGCAAAAAGCTTTTAGGCTCATGGACGGCGTAAAAGGAGCTAAACATTCGTTAGAAAGTAACAAAAGCTTTAATGTCATCTGAATAATACGTTAGAAAGGAATTTCCGAAAATGCGCAATAAGAATAGGACACTTAGCGGATGTGCATGAAGACGAGTGGCATAACTAGTTATTCCAACAGCCATTGGCGATTTAAAATTTCTAAAAAATAGCATCAAGATATAATATATGGCAACAAGCATAAATTTGTCTTTGTTGCATTTTCTGGCACTATTAACTTTGGCGGACTCTTATTTCCCGTGTTCCGCAATTCGTCAACACACGCAGAAAAAAAAAAAGGAAAAGAATGTGATTTGTGTATTTGTTTAAAACACCCACTGAACACGGAGTTAAAACCAAACAAAACACCCACATGCCAACGTATATGAGGAGCGTTCTTCTTCGAATGCGAGGAGATTTCAACACGGCTAAGCTACTTTCCCAAAACGACGGGACGGCCTTGTCTGATGATGATTGTAAGTTGACGTCACTGAGAGAGACCTGCGATTGAATAAAACATCCATGAGCTCACATGCGTGTAAAGTAAGAACGTGTAAATACTAAATTGTGAAGTCATTAAAATTAGACATGCGTAAGCTTCATATAATCACTGCCGGTCGATAAATGTACCAAAGCTGGTAGTAAAGGCCCTAAATAAGTTCAGTTTTTTAACAAAACGTTTTGATTCCAGTCTCAATCTAAAGTAACAAGAGGATTTTTTTCTAACAGCTTAGATTAGATTTGCATTTCGTTTTAAACTACTTCAAAACGCTTTTGAGCACGGTGGAAGAATATAGAGGTGTCTAAACGGCGCCGGCCCTATCAAGTGTGCCGAAAGTTCGCTCGCATTTCTGACAAATGCCGTGAGATGGCGCAGCATGGAAGGGGCCGATAGACCTACGGGAGGCAGAGTTGCGCGTTCATCCCCGTAGCGCCGTCTTTCCTGCACGGCATGTTGATCCTGCTCCTCACGTGACTGAATTCGGCGAATAGCGGCGCCGCGCGTTCGAGGCGCGCGGCGCGATCAAAAGCAGGGGAACGTATACGCCTGGGAGCGTGCAACGTCTACTTTCCGGCAGGGCACTTGATCCGGCTCCTCACGTGATCAGATCTCGGCGAATAGCGGCGCGGCGGCATGTGGAAAACAAACGCGCAACTCTGGCTCCCGTAGGGAGCCTATACAGGAACTCTAGGGGCCGATGAGAGCCAATCGAGGAGTCGTCCTTGTTCGCACACACGCCTGCTTGAAGGCCTCAAACAGACAGTGCTCCAGCTGGGAGATGCCTGAAGCACAAGGAGAATTTTGCCGTTCTTTCTGGTCTTGTTCAGACATCGCTCTTTTCTTTCACTCTGCTTTTGGGCGCAGTGAATGGGGACACCGTCATTTATGTATATATTGAAGTTACCTAGGCTCCTTAGCAGCTGGAATCGGTCTGCTGACTAGAGTTGGTGACAGGTTAGGAAATCAGTGACACATGACCCTCAAGAGGATTCATATTGCTCCACCAGCCAATCACTTTGAATTGTTATTTGTGATGAAAATAAATTAAGAACGAAATTCTTTGAACATGGCAGTGTGCGTCCAGCAAATATGTTGTCTGGAACGCCGACATTTTTGCAACATGTTTTTCTACTTTTTACCCTAAACTTTACCTTCCTGGGTTAGCGTCACAAAGCCGTAACGGTCTCCTCGTTTATTCACAGGGGTTGTTGTGCAACAACATAATAATTCAGTGGAGGCATCACCATCGAAATGTTCAGTGCACGATGTAGCTCAAGCGGTAGTTGGAAGAGATGTAAGCAGGGTCCCTCTTGTTCTGCCTGTTTATACTTTCTCCTTAACCTAATTTCGCCTCGTCCAGTTTTATATTTCATCCAGCTATGTGCTTACCTGAAGCCGCTTGGTGAGGTCTTCCTGAGAGACTCGTATGACCGTTGAAGCGAGCAATCTTTTCAAAGTGGACGAGCGCTTGGTCCTTGCGTCCCACAGACAAGAGCCAACTTGATGACTCCGGAACCCAACTGAGAAGGAGGCAGGAGACCACGACATATATGATCTGCTTAAACGGCTGTGGAACCGCCCCCCCCCCCCACCCCCGGCCACCCAAATTTACTTTTTTCGTGTAACATTTTTAATACTTTATTAAATGGCAGAAAACACAGTCTGTTTGCGCCTTCTGGCGTGACAGTAAACCTGTAGAAATTGTGTGCGTCCTACGAAGAAGGCGTGGACATTTCTACAATTAGTCTTTCACCAATAATTGGGGGTGTGGTCGCATCTGGTTCGCAGAAAGTTCGAATCAAATTATACCGCGTCATCTGAATCTATAAGAGTAAAAGGGCAACCTTTCTAGCCACCGACAGCTCAATAAACGCAGGGCATGGTATAGACCAACACGCGGCCCTGATGTCACGCCGTTGCGGTGACGCCGTCGACGGCACTGCGCATGCGCATGTGCAGACGCTTTACGCGAATTTGGTTTCTGCGCACGTGCAGTGCCCACACCTTGTGTGGGCAAACGCGAGCTTGTTCGTAAACAGCGTGTCGGTCTATAATATGGGCCCGCTTCTTGTCACGTGATTTGTGTTTCAGTGTTCTTAATAAATAAGGCTTCGATCTTATTAGCTGCGTAGCAATAATAAAACTTTCGGGATGCGCCACGCTGTGCGTTTCTTAAGTTGTCATTGAAGATAAAATGCAATCATATTGTGCTTTAGAACAAAAATACACGACGTACCTGTTGTCTGCTGTTGCCCGACTTCCCGCGTGTCCAATGTGTGCTATCAACTCGCGCAAAAAGCGGGTGAATACGCCACAAAAGCTCCGCCTTACCACATGACGACGACCATCAACGCGTCCACAGCGGTGTTGGTAAGCATGACTCCCCTCCAGCTTTGCAGCAGGTAGGCGTACCAGGGCAACGCAGAAGCCATCAGGGTCCAAGACAGGGCCCAGATGAAGGACACGAGCGTTCTCCTTTCGCAAACCGTGTACTCCATTACTGCGCAGTAGAATACGAGTTCAATCGCGCATTGTCAGCACCGCCTGGGACAATCAAAGCCTGCGAACATTGTCGTCAGCGTCCACGTAACAACACACTCGGATGATGCCGACGCAGCAATTGGGCCAAGCCCAACGCTGATGGTCTTTCGACGTACCTACTGGACTCGGACTGCGTCAGTGTTGGGTCCAGCCCAACACTGACGCAGCACTGGTGTTCAGTTTGTGCTTGCGCTAGACATTAATGTGATGACGTGGTCTTGGAGGTCGTCCTAGAGGTCGTTCTTGAGTTCGTCCTAAAGGTCGTCTTTGAGATCACCCTCGAGGTCGTCCTAAAGGTTGCCTTTGACGTCGTCTGTGCGGTCTTCCAAGACGTCGTACTAGAGGTCGTCCTTGAGGTCGCCCTAGAAGTCGTCTTAGAGGTTGTTCCAGGTGTCGTATGTGACGTCGTCCCATAAGAGGTCGTCCTAGACGTCGTCAAGGACGGCGATGTGCGATGCAGGACGACGTCTTAGAGGACCACATCAAGGACGACATTTAGAACGACCCCAAGGACCAACCTCTAGGGTAACCTCAAGGACGACTCTAAATTTAGCGGCGAGTTTCCCCGTTCAATTTAGCGGAAAAATTGACGTCGCGACCTACGCGCAAACTCAGTTTCAACGCTTAATTTGGCTGCGTGCAACGACAAATGCTCTCGCATTCATACATAATCACCCGTGTGGTTTCTACAAATTTGCCTCGATCATCAGTTTGCTGCCCCGTAATTTTGTCCGTCCGAGACACCGGAGGTTTTGTCCGTCTAATCCCCTGTGTCCCGTGGCAGTTATTCGTGGTGCTCGCCTTTTTCTTCACTTTGTCCACTGGGTTGTGGAGGTGTTCTGACCATGCACAATAGCTCTTTTCTGCGGATTATCAGACGCTACGGATCCGCTCATAGCCCAGTGATTCGGCATTTTTCGACCGAGGTATAAGCGCTACAAAAGTGCACGAACGTTTTATTGTACGGTTATCTTCAAATAAAACCAACGACAATTGTGCACTTCTCAAAGACGACGCTCACCGATGATGAACGCCGTGCCGGAAACGGCCTCCGAACCCATGCCGGTGAAGAAACGTAGAGCTACGAAGCTCTGGAATCCAGTGAAGAAGACCCCCAAGACATTGCCGAGGGCGCCGATCATCGTCAGCATCATGAATATATTCTTTCTGCCAATTCTGCGAAGAGAGAGTCACGTGACGTTACAACAAAGCATAATGCCGCTGAGTAAAGTTGAACGTAGAGACCTGTGGTCACTGACAGCTTAACCAAAGGACTCGGGCGCGGCGAGTCCCGCGCATCTTGTCATCTCTGCGCAGCCAGTCAGATTGCGGCATGAGCCGAGAAAAGTGTCGAAGAACCAATCACGAAGCGCGAAGAGAAGAAATGATAAACCACACCCTGTGTTTTTCGAAGTCACTATATAGTCCCCGAAAATTTTTTTACTGATTTTGCATTGCTTCAAAACTTATGCGAATGTCATTTAAAAATTAAAAAAAATCAAGAAAATAATTATGCCGAAGTCGCTGCTGTCGCTACGCTGATTCATGACGAAATGTGTTAGCATTTAGCGCACGGGTTCCCACTCAGCGAAAGATGGCAATTCCAACTTCGCAACGTTCCGTATACTGCAGTCTTCGGAAAGCCAGTCCATCTGTTCTCCCGGATGTCGGCGGTTCAGGATGCGACCACGACAGCCTCCCTCGATCGCGGCGTATAACGATCCGTTTTCGAAAGAGCCAATCTTTCCCCCGGCTGACGGCGGTTTCGCTCAAACGCCGTCGTCGCTGCGTCTTGGTTTTACGCTGTCGCTACGTTGTGCCACCTCCACGGCCGCTCGATCCCCTCCTGTCCCGCTCCCGCGGCGCGTGATTGTTGGAAGCGTGCAAGAAAACTCTTTCCCTCTTGTAGGAGAGAAAGATGGACGTAGCGAGCGAACGAATGGAGCGAAACAGCACGACGAAATCGCTCCGCGCCCTGACGAAACCAGTCCAATCCAGTTCAAACCACGACCGTCCTAACAAAAGACGGGTGCAAGTACCTGCAGGGCAATAAATGCTAAAGCATTTTAAACTACAGAACATTCGCGCATCAATCATCTGTGGTGAAGCTGGTTCTGCATTGGCATTTTGCGAGTGTGCTAGAGTTTTGTGTAGCGCTTTCGTGGTTTGCTCACAAAATCGTATCATTTGTTAAGCAACGGAAATAACGAAAGAACGCTGCAGCGTTGTGCCTCTGCATAAAGATGGTTCTAAACCTTAGATCGATAATGATTAACAAATCTCTTCTTGTGTCGTACTCAAAGTAGTTGGATCACCGATACTATCTGAACAACCTTCTTATAGCATGTAAGCGTCAACTCCTCACCCTTCGGCACAGTTTAAGGGTCAGTTAATTCACGTGTGTAATTCGTTTAATTCTGGTGAAATATGACGTCCGGGTACCATAACGATTTCAAAAATGGATTGTGTGTGTTCTTCGACTAAAGGAAGTCAAAGGTGTAGCAAAACGTTTTACCTAGCGTCGCACGAACTAATGAACTAATCCCATTTATTTCATGATCAACCTGTATATAAAGAAAACAATGTTTCGCTATGGTTAAAATATTGTTTTACTGACAAAATACCGCTACTTAATGAATTTCTACGTGTATGGATGTAAATTCGGAGATTTGACGGGAATTCGTTTTAAGTACGTATTTGTTAATTTATTATTTAGCATAAAACGTCACAGAACATGGAGATTTTAATATTTCTTTGTGGGTCATCTAAATGTTTCGTTTGTAACATATATTACTATTTATCTAAACAAAAGGTTAGATATTGTGTTTCGTCGCTAAAGACGCCTGTTGTAATAAGTGTCGTCAAACGCCTAAAAAAAATAAACAACAACAACAACAACAGGAGAACTACATTAGCTCTTTCTTCGAGAAGATATCTTGGAGTGCACTGCAGATAATAGTCTTGATGGCACGTTCAGCTTAATAACGTTAGCTCGCCACATAATATCAGGTTACATTTTTTTCAAACACACCTTTGGAAAATTGAATTTCAAATTTAAGACATAATAATTGGCAGTTGCATCAAGGCTGTATTATGAATAGCACTTACCACGTGGTAATCAATATATATCCATTTGTTTATGAAATGCCAATTCAAAAAAATTTAACGACGCATCTTTAGGTAGATTCTTTATGTAAAGTTTTATTTTTATTGTTATATTTTGCATAAACTTTAAATGAAAGCATGCTCGATCCTTACATTTAACAATGTTTGCATAATTTCCTAGAGAAAGCATATTTTTAAGATATGAAACAAAAAATACTACTAAAATAATAAAACAATAGCACGAAATTCTTCTATATTGTTGGGACACAAATATTTGTTCAAGTTAAAAAAAACGAATACCTATCTGAAAAAGATCCTGCGATAAGATTGCCTGTTATAGAACCAACCCAATAAGCTGTGTGAACGGCATACATCTTCCGGTTTTCACCGCAGACCCACTGGTTCTGCAAGAAATAACAGTAGGACAGCTGTAGCTTGACGCCATCGCACAATCTGGAACGGCCGTACGATACCGTATTTACTCGAGTAATAGCCGCACTATTTATGAACAAGGCTCTTGTGTCTACCTTTCCGCAAAGCACATATACAGCCAATCATCGCGTTGCGCATAAATAACATAGCGAATAACTAGATCAAGAACATGAGTCTCCTACAAATGCAACCTTCAGAGATGGTATCTTCGCGCGAAGACGTTATCTCTGTCCTGCAAACCGCTGGAATCATGCTGTCGATCGCGGTGATTGGCGATGCGCGTGCTCCGCGGAAAAGCGAACCCTCAGGTTATTTTCATAAACACTGCGGCTATTACTCGAGTAAATACGTATTTGCCAATTTAGTAAGCTTCGTACCTGAACGCAGTTCACGCAAGAAATCGAGATGAGATACAGAGTTGTAGAGGAAGAGCGATAATCATAGACACAAGAGAAATTGACAAAGAAGGAATGGTTTGTAAGAGCCTTGCTTGGGCGTGGTTATGAAGTTGAGACTGAGAAAGATATGGTATTCCATAAAAATTACACGAGATGGCCAAAGGTGTACTGTCGAGACCGGGTATAACGAAGTCGGTTATAACGAAATAGTGGCTACAGCGAGGCGATCACGATTTCCCATTCCCATTTGTACTTCGTTATAACCGAAGTCAGTTATAACGAAAAAGCGGATATAGCGAAGTGATTTCCGATTCCTGTTGACTTTGTTATAACCGGTCTTGACAGTAACATTCAAAATGACGCTGCCCTGTAAGATGCAGACGGTTCATCTGCTCATACTTTGGGTTTCCTAAAATTGATTGTCATAACGTTACTATTGTGATGAATGACAAAATCTGGGACATGGTAACCTTGGAGCAAGGGGACAGGAGAGCTGTCAAGAATTGCAATGAAGCTTCCGAGTTGGCCAAACATATGTCCCAGTGAATCGATTGTTTAGCCCACACCCTGCCGTTGCGATCTGGATAGAGCATCGTACCGGCGTGCAGTCGTGTATCACTACTGCGTGGTGCACGTTAAAGACCTCAGGTCTAACGGTTGTACTGCACTGAGCTTAAATTGCTCATCTACAGCGAGTGACTCGTTCCGCAACTTTAATAACTGGCTGACCAACTACACGCTGTATAAATATCCCCACAACCCCAATCGATTGTTGTGTTGTTCGCAGACACTAGACAGTGTAAGGAAAGATACGTACTTAAACGTCCAGTTAAAGGAGTCGTTGATGGTTGCCAGGAATAAGGATAGTTTTAGCAATATTCATATTGCTCTTACCGACCCTATTAGAAATCTTCTTAACACTTACATTTTTTTGTGGGTACTTTTTGTTAACCTTTGTTCTTCGAACGAGTGACTCCAGATCGGTCAACGTAGGAGGGAGCAGGGAGAGGGGATATTCAAAATAGTTTTAGCTTTCCCTGTGTCCCTTCGATCGAGAGTCCTGACGTCGGTCGCTAGGGGTGGGTGTAGTCGGAGTGCTCATCTTGTTCCTTTGTGTTGGTTGGTTGACCTCGGTAGTGTGGCCTTCAGGCAGTGCTGTCTCCTCGTGGTGGGGGACCTATTTAAGGATGTGTTTTTTAAAATAAATCTTTCGCTGAATTCGGGGCTTCTTGTCTGTCCATTCCTTTTTTTCCCCTTCTCCAGGGTTACCATATCTATCCCGCTTTAACTTGGATAAGGTCTTGCCTTGCAAGGATATTGCTTTTTTAATCTTGGCACATAATTTTGAGGGAAGCACAGCGCTAAGTTTTATCAGTTTTTATTTATAAATTTGAGTTCGTTCCCTGGGGCTGTCTTTAGTAGTCTGCATCACTAAATTTATTACTCCTTTCCTAGACACCTCACTAACAACATATTATTGACGTGAGAAGCAACAGCTTGAGATGGGACTGTCTAAGGGATTGGCATAGAACTGAAAACTTGCTCAATTCCCGGTCACGCACTTTATCTAAAAAAGAAAAACGAAAAAAAAACCCCCGGAAGGGTTGCAAGTCACATTTAAAGAAAAGTGAATTAACTTCAGCAATAACTGAACTTTTTTTTCATTCACGTCACGGCTTAGAGATTGGAAAATGTGCTACACAAACTGTTGCGTACCTCCATGGTAACCGTAGTCAGGAATTCACTGTTGTCGTACCTCCATCCAGTTGGACAGGTCATAGCGTCCCCTCCTGACATTGTAGCGTTCATGTAGCCTCCGTCTTGCGAAGGAATCATCATCTGGCACTTTCCCCTGGGCAATGATGTCACGTCCACAATACTAGCATTGACGTCGTTTTGAAAACACCACTGACTTGGTGGAGTCACGTGCACGAGCAAATTGCCCATGTAACAGAATGCGGCGTGCCATGTGCTGATGACCAACAGGGCGTTTAGGATGACCTTGTTGAACAAACCGTAGCCTCCGACGGACTTGAGGGCCTCTTCAAAATCCATGGTGGGATGCCTATCCTGGAAAAAGAACGTTATGGGTTGTCAGTTAAAAGTACAACAAAAACATTGCACAAACTTGATCATGCCGACAAAGACGAGGGAGAACAGAATGTGCTGAGCGCAAACTACCACCTCGCAGAAGTTGATGTCATCTGACTTGAGGCCACATGTCGTGGTCACCTGACTTCAGATTCCCCGCTAAATTTAGTTGGAAAATTAACGTCACGTGACAATAATTTACCCGTAAATTAAGCAGGAAAATTGCCATCACGTGACAATATTTTCCCCGTAAAATAAGCGGGAAATTGACCTGACGGTCTTTCGTAACGGCTCTTCGTGACAGTTTTCTCGTGGATTCGGGTGATAAAAGACAGTATTAGTTAAGATACAATAATGCATAGCGAGACGTCTGGCACACTCAATGCAAGATACGTCTAGTTTCTCATTGTTCCTAAGGATGTAAGCCAGTGCACATAGAAGATTGTAGAACATTGCTTTGGCGTTCTGATAACCTTATCAGGAAAAACAGTTTGAAGGTGATTGGAACGAGCTCAAAGAGAGACTTTGGTACATCCTGTCGTGGATGATAACGTGTGATGCAAAAAAGAAATAAGCAAAACATACAGAAAACTCTTTATATTACGACAGTATCTGGAACTTTAGCGAAAAGTGTACAAGATAAAAAGCGTTCACAAGTGTCTAATGACGTAAAACAGTCATTTAGGTTCATCAGACACATTTCCCCGACTTTAATTTTGAATCGCGCGACGCCAAACGATTTGTTGTAAAATGTGACTTTGAACGAAACAAAATTAAGTCCACAAGAAAAAAAAAACGAAAAAAGAACGAGCACGAGGATGTTTAAGTAACATCAGCAGGCTCCTGACGGACTGAGCTTTGCCCGCGTCCTCACGTGATATTTGCACCAGATCGGGCGAACTTGATCACAAGGGGTAAAGGTGGGTGAGGAGGAGTGGCAAATCCTGTGCGCCGACATCTGGAGTCCAGAGTGAAAGATCGTGAAAGAGCGTGACAGAACACGAGAGAAAGAAACCAATGTTGCCAGCTAAAAGACGACAGTCGCAGTGGACCAGTGGTAATCGCGAAGACTGAAAACTCTCAGCAAAATAAAAAAGTGATAATTTAACGTTGTAAACTAAATTCTGAGTTATTCTAACGCTCATAAAAAGCAGTATACTCATTAAGCTGAATTAAATTCCCTTCTGCCGAAATCTCGGAAATCTGGTGGTTACGCGGTTTCGTATTCCCGAGGCGCGCCTATCAAAACCCTAGCGCGAAGCCGCTTATGTTGGTTTAGTTTTGCGTTGACGCGATGCCGTACAGTACACCTGCTTTCTATGCAAAAGAAAGCTTCGAAAGGAAAGCGAATATCTTTCCACCGGTAAGTACGTGAATTGGTCCTTAGGAAGACCGTCAAATCTAGCGAGATAAGACGCAAAGCTAGTTGGTAACCATGCGCGGGACTCCAAAGGTCTGCCTCCATGCACCGCCGCTTGCGGCAGCCAGAATGCATAAGAAAATGGCGGACCTTTTCATCTAGACTTGAGCAAGAGTAGATGGCTGCCGCCGCCATCACAAGAGCCATCTGGGGGTGCGAAAGGCAGACCGGAAACAAAACGGAATCTGAAACGTCGGCGGACGGAGGAGAAGGAAAATGATCACGGGACGGGGTTGATGGCCGTGGCTGTGACTGATCGACAAAGGAGCGCAACGATGACAGACGCAAAATTAACCCTCTCCGTTTAAAAGTGAAATTGAGTAACAAAAGCAACGTTGTGATTAAATTCATGAACAATTTGGTAACCCTTGAGAAGAAACTGCAAGAGAAGATGGGTACAGCGAAAACAGCCCTCACCGACGGAGCAAAGCGAAAGCGGACTGTGGTGCTATCAGCGCCAACCAAGCTTATCAACGAAGTCGCCACCATGGCGGATCCAACGACGGTCGGTGAACTGGAAACCCAATTTGACCTTCTCGTTCTGAAAGAGGACTTGCTCAATGAACTCGATAGCGAAATTGAGCAAGGAATCGAAGACGAGGCCTTAGAAGAGGAGATTACATGCAGCGAAAGCTACAAGGAAAGGATCAGCGCAGCAAAGGCTACACTGAAAGTCATGCTCGGAGATCTTGCCCGCCTGAGTGACAGAACCTTAACAAATTCACCAACCAACACTGACGCCAGAACGAGCGTGACAGTCGAACAGACCAACCCAGCAGTAAAGCTCCCCAAATTGGAGATATCAAAATTTGAAGGTGAACTACGGGAGCCGGGGAGCGGCAGGGGTTTCTGGAGTCAATTCGACTCAACTATCAACGCGAACTTGACACTGTCGAGAGTCGATAAATTCAAGTACCTGAACAGCTACCTCACAGGAAAGACAGCCGTGGCTGTGGCAGGGCTTGACCTGACAGATAGAAATTACGAGCAGGCCCTCGAAATTCTTCGGAAAGGTTTGGCCGAAAGGACAGCAATTTCGACGATCATCTGTCGAGGCTGCTCAGCATACAACCGGTACGAAAATCCCAAAGCGTCCACAAACTCCGTTCTCTCGTTGACGAGGCGCTGTTGGGTGTGAAGAGCCTTACAGCTCTCGGGGTCAGTGTTCGCACATACGGAGTATTGCTGCTAACCGCGCTAAAGAAAGCCGTGCCCGTGGACCTCTGTCTTGGAGACTATCGGAGACAAGACGAAAACATAGCGGACGGAGATTAATTAGAGACTTCTTGGCGCTTCCTTAAAAAGAGACCGAATCTCGCGAGAAAATGCGATCGGTAGAGGCGCAGAGACACCAGCGGACCGAGGAGCCTGGGCATTACAGAAAGAGAGGCTACAAGGCAGGCCCTATCGCTTCAGCAGCAGCCTTGAATACCATGACCAACAAAGACGACAAAAGAAGCGTTTTTCGCTCCCCTAACGATCATGAATCAGACAGGTGAGCTGCACAGGCGTCGGTATCGGACAGATTAGACATTTTGAAACAAGAGAACAGATGCTTCCGCTGTGCGGAGAGAGGTCACTGATCCCGAGACTGCAGACCATGTGTGGGCGATGCTCCGGGAGACACCTTGGAGCATCCATGTGTTACCCTGACTGGGCGAGCATCCGCACTGCCCCAAAGAGGGGAAAGCAGCATTGCCAGCGAATAAACAGATCCACGGAGCAACGGTGTTGCAGACTTCTCGTGGAGTGGGAGACCGTCATGTTGCGGGGGGGGGGGAGGGAGAGAGAGCACTGGTGCTCTTTCATACAGCACAGTCGCAGGCAGAGGGCATACAACGGCGCACCCTCGTTCGGCTCCTCCTCGACGGAGGCAGTCAGCGCACGTTCATTCAACGCAGCGTCTCCGAGAGGTTGCAGGTAAATGTGCTAGGAGAGGAGGAGCTCCAGATCTTCACCATTGGCGACAACGCAGCCGCGAAGCACACAAAGTGTCGACAAGTCGAGCTCTTGCTGCGGAGCCAGTACGATAGAAGCGAGGTCCGCGTACAGGCGCTAGAAGTTCCATGCATCTGCGCGGATATCATGACTGCTCCATCGGAATCTGCAGTTGCCCAGATGAGGAAGGAGGTATTAACATCGCCGACGCTTCGGGAGGTTCCAACACTGAGGATGGATTTAGCCTCCTAATTGGAGCCGACTACTACTGGGCTGGCCTGTCGTCACGGGATCCGTTAAGCGTCTGACCCCTACATTGATGGCAGTAGACACGACCTCCGGATGGACCCTGCAAGGCCAGGCGGGAACAGCCAGATGGACGGCGATCTGTACCTTACCTACAAGCGTAATGAGGGTGATCGTGACAGAGAAAGCCGACAACGAAATATCCACGCAGCTCAGGTCGTTCTGGGAGCTCGAGCACCTTGGGATCAAATAACTCCAACCTACAACCAGCCACCAAGACGCCGTACTTCAGAATCACCAAGAAACCATCGAATTCAAAGATGGTCGCTACCAGGTGTCGGTTTCATCAGTGAAGTCAACAGCCAAAAAGTTTACGAACAACTTGGAAACAGCTGAGAGGCGTCTCAGATCGCAAACCGCCCATCTCCTAAGGAACGAACAGGTTTTGATAGAGTGTGACCACTGCGTCCGAGACTACGTCACAAAAGGCCACACCGAACGAGTCGAGAAAAAAGGCAAGCTTGCCGAAGGGCCCGGTCTACTACATGCCCCACCAGGCGGTTGTGCGTCACGGAAGTCAAACAACTAAGCTGAGAGTGACCTTCGACGCAGCGTCGAGTATGGGAGGTCAACTCTCTCTAAATGACGTTTTAGAAAGCGGACCAAGATTGAACCAAGAGCTGATCGACCTGCAAATTAGGCTCCGCACCCACAAAATCGCTGTCATCGCCGACATCGAGAAGGCCTAACTGCAGGTGTCACTCTCGGAAAGAGATCGGAGCGCAGTACGGTTCCTTTGGTACGAAAGAATGCCAAGGGACTGCGAAGAACTTCCAGCAGTGTTGACTTAATCAAATGACGCGTGTGCCTTTCCGCGTGACATCAAGCCCTTTTCTGCTAGCTGCTACACTAGAGCATCATCTCAGAAGCTTGCCGGAGCAGTACAGGGCGACGGCAAATGTTCTGCGGGACCACCTCTATGTGGACGACCTCGTCACGAGAGTGGGCAGCCAGCAGGAGGCGATAGTACTTTGTGAGGAGACGGCCGAAATCATGAATGGCGCCGGAATGCGACTCCACATGTTAATGTCTAACGACCTAGAACTGATGGAAACGTTGGAAGACGGTGAGACCCAACGTACCTATACCAACTTTGGATTCGCGGGTGTAGCAAAGGTCCTAGGAGTGGGCTGGAACCTGCGGACAGGCAAGTTCGAGTACAGAATCACCTCCCTCATCGATTTTCTCTCGTCGAGATTGGACAACAAGAGATTCGTACTCCAGGTGACGGCGAGGAGTTTTGATCCATTTGGATTAATGGGTCTCATAACAACAAGCGTCAAGATTATGTTCCCGGAGGCTGTGGGAGCTTGGAGTCGATTAGAGTGAACCCCTGCCAGAGGAACTGAGAGTCAAGTGGGATTAGTGGTGCAGGGAGCTGGCCCTGAATTCAACACGTGTCCGTAGCGAGATGTGGGAGCTCGGAGTCGATTGGAATGAACCCCTGCCTGAGGAACTGAGGGTCGAGTGGGATCAGTGGTGCAGAGAGCTGCCCTGAATTCAACACGTGTCCGTAGCGAGAATGCTCGTTCAAGACTTTCGGAGCGATAGCGATGAGACGAAGAAAGCGTTACACATCTCTGCGAAGCAAGTCCAAAAGCGTACGGCGCAGTGGCGTGTATCACCACAGAGAAAAGATATGGAAAAGTGAGCTTAAACTTAGTCACGGCCAAATCCAGGGTAGCTCCTCTCAAGCGCCTCTCGCTCCCACGCCTCGAGCTGATGGGAGCCCTGATCGGTGCTCGACTGTTGCACTACATGACCAAGGTGTTACGGCTGGAGAACGCTTCTACACGCCTCTGGACTGACTCTACCGTGGCCGTCTATTTGATAAGGGGATCGGCTAACCGGTAGAAGCCCTTCGTAGCAAACCGGGTGACTCAGGTACAGCAGCTGACGGATTCGAAGAATTGGGGACACTGCTCTGGAACTGAAAATCTCGCAGACCTCTTGACACGCGGAATCCTGCCATCAGCCTTACTGGAAAGCGCACTCCGGTGGAACGGATTTAGGTGGTTGAACGAACCCGAGTCATGCTGGCCGACTATGAAGAATCAAAATACATTAATATCAGAGTGCTACCTGGAGAAGAAGAGAGTGTCGGTAATTCCAGTAGTCAACAGCGCCCCCTGCAATCATGAATGTAGAGGAGTACAGCTCTTACACCAGGGTGTCCGGGACAGCGTGGATTCAACGTGTTGCATATAATTGCAGAAACAAAGAAGTAAAACGGAATGGACCACTTACTACCGAACAAACGATCAACGCTCCGGCGTATTGGTTCGCCACTGTCCAAAAAACAGCTTTTGGAAAGGACATCAAAAGTTTGACCCGGCGAATGCCCCTCGCAAGGGAGTATCTATAACGTCGTTCAACCCGTATATCGACGAGAAGAGCCTCGTACGAGTTGGCGGACGTTTACAATTCATTAGTAACCGGGAAAGTACCAAACATCCCATTATGCTACCAGGTGACCCTCCGCTCATCTCCTTGCTCGTGCGAAAAGAACATGTTCGCCTGCTGCACGCTTGAGTCCGGGACAGTCTGGCTTAACTAAGGGAATCATGCTGGATCATCAGAGGACGGCAGATCGTAAACAAAATCCTCAAGCGACGCGTCACTTGCAGGAACCGAAGTTGTACCCCCGCCGTCCGAGCCCGCAGCGACCACTTCCAGCCGACCGAGCGACCAGAGGCGATCCCTTCAATGTTGTGAGAGCGGACTTTGCGGGCCCCTTGATGTACCGATATCAGGAGGAGGTCTCGCAAGTACTACATCGCCCTCTTCATCCGTGCGGTGACCTTTGGGGTTCACCTCAAGCTCGTCAGCGACCTGTCGGCCACTACCTTCCTGTTGGCCTTCAGACGCTTCATGGCCCGACGAGGGATCTGCACGGCGGTGTACTCGGACAACGCACTCACGTTCAGGCGAGCATCAAGGAATCTCTAAAGTATGTTCCTTGCAGTGCAAGACGAGGAAGTGCAGTGCTACTTTACTAGCCATCAGATCCGATGGAAATATATCGTAGAAAAGGGCGGCTTGGTGGGGTGGATTTTGGGAATGCTTGGTCAGAACTGTGAAAGGGTCACCGCAAAAAGTGTTGGGAAGAAGCAGTTTAAATTTTGAAGAACTTGGAACAGTTCTCTGTGAGGTGGAGGCACGTGGTTAATGCGCGCCCCCTGGTGTTTTTCTATCACGACGCTCATTAGCCGGAGACGCTGTCGCCGGCTAATTTTCTTGTTGGGCGTAAACTGACGACTCTTCCACCCCAGCACCTGCCGGCGGAAACGTCAAACAGCGGGACAGAGCTGTCGCGCCGCTGGAGGTACCATAGCAAAACCGTGGATACCTTTTGGCGAAGGTGGCGCCGTGAATACTTATTAAAATTGAGATCGGCCCACCTCGGCACACCGGCATTGTCACGGAGCCTCCATAATGGTGACTTGGTCATCCTGAAGGAAGATCGCCCGCCAAGACACTCTGAAGGATTTGCAGAGTCAAAAAGACATTTCATGGAAGAGGCGGCAGGGTGCGGTCCTGCACACATAAGCTACCCGGAGGACGCGACCTCAAGCGACCCATTCAGTTTTTGTACCCGCTAGAAGTTTGGTAACATCTGAGATACCATAATAGCTCACCCGGGGAGGTTGTTGTAAAATATGACTTTGAACAAAACAGAAATAAGTAGACACACACACACAAAAAAAGACGAGCACGTGGATGTTCAGTTAACATCAACGGCTCCTGACGGACTGAGCTTTGCCCGTGGCTTACACCATGAAGATCGGGCGAACTTGAGCAAGAGTAGATGGCCGCCGCCACCATCACAAGAGCCATCTGGGGGTGCGAAGGTGGACCGAAAACGAAACGGAGTCTGAAACGTCGGCAGTAGGAGGAGAAGGAAAATGATCACGCGACGGGGTCTCCGAGACAGATCGACAAAAGAGCGCAACGACAACAGGCGAAAGGTTAACCCTCTAGTGGTGTTTATTTACTAAAAGTTTTGAAGAAGAGCCTCTAAACTCGTCAAACACAAACTTGGAGCGGAAGTTGACGGAGCGCACCGATTGGCCTATCACGATGATGACTTCACGCTTTTTTAGCAGTCTTGGGTAAGTTACTTTTAAAAAGTAATTCGTTACAGTTACAGTTACTTTCAGAAAAAAGTTGCGAAGTTACCGTTACAGTTACCGCAACAAAAGAGTAACTCGTTACAGTTACAGTTACTTTTAAAAAGTAACGACGTTACTTTTCAGTTACTTTTCTATAACACAAAAAATTAAGAAAAACTAGAAAACGCCTTTCACAAAGTTTTATTGCATAAAATGAAAAAAAGTATGCTTTTTTCTTCATATTGTAACTTAGCAGCAGTTGCTTCTTGAAATTAATGTTTGGAAGTTTCCACGCCAGAGTAGTGGCGCAAATCAAAATGCGAAACATGCGCAGTGCCCTCCGCGTGTATTGTTGTTTCACGGTTAATTCACCCGATTAAAAAGCGTTTGCACAAAAAAAAAAAAAAACCACAACATAGATAGTGTTTTAAAACACTAAGATGTAAGTGTTCGGTCGCAAAGTACAAGCGCGTGCGCAAACTGGATTTTTTTAATCAAATCTACACGTGGCTATATTCGGGTCGTGACTCGCGACAAAGAACGTATTCACAAGTTTGTGCAAGGCCAATTTGACACTCGAAATGTTGGAACAGACGATTTGGAAAGTGCAAGATGTAGCTAAATAGTACTCGTTCAGTGATATAATATTCATAAAAAGCTGAAAAGTAATGACAAAAGTAACATCGTTACTTTCATCGTTACCTTAGAAAAAAGTAACTCATTATAGTTACAAGTTACATTTTTAATAAGTAACTCGTTACAGCTACAAGTTACCAAAAACGTAACGAAGTTACAGTAACGTGTTACTAGTAACGCGTTACTATTCAAGACTGTTTTTAGCTTCCAATGATTGGCACATTCTACGAACTTTGGGCTCCAGCTTTGTGTTTGACGAGTTTAGGACCCCTGAAGATTATTTTTCAAGTTTTCCCTACCAGCTTCATCAATCTTCGTGCTTTGTTTGCAAATCGTACTTTGGTGCCTATACACGTCCAAGCAGTGCT
>JAZHYW010026545.1:0-24600 GCA_037355805.1 Ixodes ricinus | reverse complement strand
TACAGCACAGTCGCAGGCAGAGGGCATACAACGGCGCACCCTCGTTCGGCTCGCTCCTCGACGGAGGCAGTCAGCGCACGTTCATTCAACGCAGCGTCTCCGAGAGGTTGCAGGTAAATGTGCCAGGAGAGGAGGAGCTCCAGATCTTCACCATTGGCGACAACGCAGCCGCGAAGCACACAAAGTGTCGACAAGTCGAGCTCTTGCCGCGGAGCCAGTACGATAGAAGCGAGGTCCGCGTACAGGCGCTAGAAGTTCCATGCATCTGCGCGGATACCATGACTGCTCCATCGGAATCTGCAGTTGCCCAGATGAGGAAGGAGGTATTAATATCGCCGACGCTTCGGGAGGTTCCAACACTGAGGATGGATTTAGCCTCCTAGTTGGAGCCGACTACTACTGGGCTGGCCTGTCGTCACGGGATCCGTTAAGCGTCTGACCCCCACATTGATGGCAGTAGACACGACCTCCGGATGGACCCTGCAAGGCCAGGCGGGAACAGCCAGATGGACGGCGATCTGTACCTTACCTACAAGCGTAATGAGGGTGATCGTGACAGAGAAAGCCGACAACGAAATATCCACGCAGCTCAGGTCGTTCTGGGAGCTCGAGCACCGCTGGGATCAAATAACTCCAACCTACAACCAGCCACCAAGACGCCGTACTTCAGAATCACCAAGAAACCATCGAATTCAAAGATGGTCGCTACCAGGTGTCGGTTTCATCAGTGGAAGTCAACAGCCACAAAGTTTACGAACAACTTGGAAACAGCTGAGAGGCGTCTCAGATCGCAAACCGCCCATCTCCTAAGGAACGAACATGTTTTGATAGAGTGTGACCACTGCGTCCAAGACTACGTCACAAAAGGCCACACCGAACGAGTCGAGAAAAAGGCAACCTTGCCGAAGGGCCCGGTCTACTACATGCCCCACCAGGCGGTTGTGCGTCACGGAAGTCAAACAACTAAGCTGAGAGTGACCTTCGACGCAGTGTCGAGTATGGGAGGTCAACTCTCTCTAAATGACGTTTTAGAAAGCGGACCAAGATTGAACCAAGAGCTGATCGACCTGCAAATTGGGCTCCACACCCACAAAATCGCTGTCATCGCCGACATCGAGAAGGCCTAACTGCAGGTGTCACTCTCGGAAAGAGATCGGAGCGCAGTACGGTTCCTTTGCGTACGAAAGAATGCCAAGGGACTGCGAGGAACTTCCAGCAGTGTTGACTTAATCAAATGACGCGTGTGCCTTTCCGCGTGACATCAAGCCCTTTTCTGCTAGCTGCTACACTAGAGCATCATCTCAGAAGCTTGCCGGAGCAGTACAGGGCGACGGCAAATGTTCTGCGGGTCCACCTCTGTGTGGACGACCTCGTCACGAGAGTGGGCAGCCAGCAGGAGGCGATAGTACTTTGTGAGGAGACGGCCGAAATCATGAATGGCGCCGGAATGCGACTCCACTACGTTAATGTCTAACGACCTAGAACTGATGGAAACGTTGGAAGACGGTGAGACCCAACGTACCTATACCAACTTTGGATTCGCGGGTGTAGCAAAGGTCCTAGGAGTGGGCTGGAACCTGCGGACAGGCAAGTTCGAGTACAGAATCACCTCCCTCATCGATTTTCTCTCGTCGAGATTGGACAACAAGAGATTCGTACTCCAGGTGACGGCGAGGAGTTTTGATCCATTTGGATTAATGGGTCTCATAACAACAAGCGTCAAGATTATGTTCCCGGAGGCTGTGGGAGCTTGGAGTCGATTAGAGTGAACCCCTGCCAGAGGAACTGAGAGTCAAGTGGGATTAGTGGTGCAGGGAGCTGGCCCTGAATTCAACACGTGTCCGTAGCGAGATGTGGGAGCTCGGAGTCGATTGGAATGAACCCCTGCCTGAGGAACTGAGGGTCGAGTGGGATCAGTGGTGCAGAGAGCTGCCCTGAATTCAACACGTGTCCGTAGCGAGAATGCTCGTTCAAGACTTTCGGAGCGATAGCGATGAGACGAAGAAAGCGTTACACATCTCTGCGAAGCAAGTCCAAAAGCGTACGGCGCAGTGGCGTGTATCACCACAGAGAAAAGATATGGAAAAGTGAGCTTAAACTTAGTCACGGCCAAATCCAGGGTAGCTCCTCTCAAGCGCCTCTCGCTCCCACGCCTCGAGCTGATGGGAGCCCTGATCGGTGCTCGACTGTTGCACTACATGACCAAGGTGTTACGGCTGGAGAACGCTTCTACACGCCTCTGGACTGACTCTACCGTGGCCGTCTATTTGATAAGGGGATCGGCTAACCGGTAGAAGCCCTTCGTAGCAAACCGGGTGACTCAGGTACAGCAGCTGACGGATTCGAAGAATTGGGGACACTGCTCTGGAACTGAAAATCTCGCAGACCTCTTGACACGCGGAATCCTGCCATCAGCCTTACTGGAAAGCGCACTCCGGTGGAACGGATTTAGGTGGTTGAACGGACCCGAGTCATGCTGGCCGACTATGAAGAATCAAAATACATTAATATCAGAGTGCTACCTGGAGAAGAAGAGAGTGTCGGTAATTCCAGTAGTCAACAGCGCCCCCTGCAATCATGAATGTAGAGGAGTACAGCTCTTACACCAGGGTTGTCCAGGTGACAGCGTGGATTCAACGCGTTGCATATAATTGCAGAAACAAAGAAGGAAAACGGAATGGACCACTTACTACCGAACAAACGATCAACGCTCCGGCGTATTGGTTCGCCACTGTCCAAAAAACAGCTTTTGGAGATGACATCAAGAGTTTGACCCGGCGAATGCCCCTCGCAAGGGAGTTATCTATAACGTCGTTCAACCCGTATATCGACGAGAAGGGCCTCGTACGAGTTGGCGGACGTTTACAATTCATTAGTAACCGGGAAAGTACCAAACATCCCATTATGCTACCAGGTGACCCTCCGCTCATCTCCTTGCTCGTGCGAAAAGAACATGTTCGCCTGCTGCACGCTCGAGTCCGGGACAGTCTGGCTCAACTAAGGGAATCATGCTGGATCATCAGAGGACGGCAGATCGTAAACAAAATCCTCAAGCGACGCGTCACTTGCAGAAACCGAAGCTGTACCCCCGCCGCCTCTGAGCTCGCAGCACCACTTCCAGCCGACCGAGTGACCAGAGGCGATCCCTTCAATGTTGTGGGAGCGGACTTTGCGGGCCCCTTGATGTACCGATATCAGGGGGAGTCTCGCAAGTGCTACATCGCCCTCTTCATCCGTGCGGTGACCTTTGGGGTTCACCTCAAGCTCGTCAGCGACCTGTCGGCCACTACCTTCCTGTTGGCCTTCAGACGCTTCATGGCCCGACGAGGGATCTGCACGGCGGTGTACTCGGACAACGCACTCACGTTCAGGCGAGCATCAAGGAATCTCTAAAGTATGTTCCTTGCAGTGCAAGACGAGGAAGTGCAGTGCTACTTTACTAGCCATCAGATCCGATGGAAATATATCGTAGAAAAGGGCGGCTTGGTGGGGTGGATTTTGGGAATGCTTGGTCAGAACTGTGAAAGGGTCACCGCAAAAAGTGTTGGGAAGAAGCAGTTTAAATTTTGAAGAACTTGGAACAGTTCTCTGTGAGGTGGAGGCACGTGGTTAATGCGCGCCCCTGGTGTTTTTCTATCACGACGCTCATTAGCCGGAGACGCTGTCGCCGGCTAATTTTCTTGTTGGGCGTAAACTGACGACTCTTCCACCCCAGCACCTGCCGGCGGAAACGTCAAACAGCGGGACAGAGCTGTCGCGCCGCTGGAAGTACCATAGCAAAACCGTGGATACCTTTTGGCGAAGGTGGCGCCGTGAATACTTATTAGAATTGAGATCGGCCCACCTCGGCACACCGGCATTGTCACGGAGCCTCCATAAGGGTGACTTGGTCATCCTGAAGGAAGATCGCCCGCCAAGACACTCTGAAGGATTTGCAGAGTCAAAAAGACATTTCATGGAAGAGGCGGCAGGGTGCGGTCCTGCACACATAAGCTACCCGGAGGACGCGACCTCAAGCGACCCATTCAGTTTTTGTACCCGCTAGAAGTTTGGTAACATCTGAGATACCATAATAGCTCACCCGGGGGAGGTTGTTGTAAAATATGACTTTGAACAAAACAGAAATAAGTAGACACACACACACAAAAAAAGACGAGCACGTGGATGTTCAGTTAACATCAACGGGCTCCTGACGGACTGAGCTTTGCCCGTGGCTTACACCATGAAGATCGGGCGAACTTGAGCAAGAGTAGATGGCCGCCGCCACCATCACAAGAGCCATCTGGGGGTGCGAAAGGTGGACCGAAAACGAAACGGAGTCTGAAACGTCGGCAGTAGGAGGAGAAGGAAAATGATCACGCGACGGGGTCTCCGAGACAGATCGACAAAAGAGCGCAACGACAACAGGCGAAAGGTTAACCCTCTAGTGGTGTTTATTTACTAAAAGTTTTGAAGAAGAGCCTCTAAACTCGTCAAACACAAACTTGGGGCGGAAGTTGACGGAGCGCACCGATTGGCCTATCACGATGATGACTTCACGCTTTTTTAGCAGTCTTGGGTAAGTTACTTTTAAAAAGTAATTCGTTACAGTTACAGTTACTTTCAGAAAAAAGTTGCGAAGTTACCGTTACAGTTACCGCAACAAAAGAGTAACTCGTTACAGTTACAGTTACTTTTAAAAAGTAACGACGTTACTTTTCAGTTACTTTTCTATAACACAAAAAATTAAGAAAAACTAGAAAACGCCTTTCACAAAGTTTTATTGCATAAAATGAAAAAAAGTATGCTTTTTTCTTCATATTGTAACTTAGCAGCAGTTGCTTCTTGAAATTAATGTTTGGAAGTTTCCACGCCAGAGTAGTGGCGCAAATCAAAATGCGAAACATGCGCAGTGCCCTCCGCGTGTATTGTTGTTTCACGGTTAATTCACCCGATTAAAAAGCGTTTGCACAAAAAAAAAAAAAACCACAACATAGATAGTGTTTTAAAACACTAAGATGTAAGTGTTCGGTCGCAAAGTACAAGCGCGTGCGCAAACTGGATTTTTTTAATCAAATCTACACGTGGCTATATTCGGGTCGTGACTCGCGACAAAGAACGTATTCACAAGTTTGTGCAAGGCCAATTTGACACTCGAAATGTTGGAACAGACGATTTGGAAAGTGCAAGATGTAGCTAAATAGTACTCGTTCAGTGATATAATATTCATAAAAAGCTGAAAAGTAATGACAAAAGTAACATCGTTACTTTCATCGTTACCTTAGAAAAAAGTAACTCATTATAGTTACAAGTTACATTTTTAATAAGTAACTCGTTACAGCTACAAGTTACCAAAAACGTAACGAAGTTACAGTAACGTGTTACTAGTAACGCGTTACTATTCAAGACTGTTTTTAGCTTCCAATGATTGGCACATTCTACGAACTTTGGGCTCCAGCTTTGTGTTTGACGAGTTTAGGACCCCTGAAGATTATTTTTCAAGTTTTCCCTACCAGCTTCATCAATCTTCGTGCTTTGTTTGCAAATCGTACTTTGGTGCCTATACACGTCCAAGCAGTGCTCAGATACTAGAGAAAGAAAAAAAGAACCCTACGTGAGCGTAATAATGTCCTCAAACTTACCCCGTGCCCAAAACGACGACGGCTCCTCAAATAACCGGGGGAAGAGCTCGACCCCACCAGTCCTCAGTGTCCGACGTAAACTAAAACTAAAGGGCTAGGATACACGTACCTCGGTACATCAAGAGGGCACCTGTATATCCGTGCCAAGTGTTTCAAGATAACGGTCCGTCGATCGTGTGCAGTATCCAGTCATAGCATGGCTTTGAAGCTGAGTTCCGGGTATGCGTTGTCTCCCTTTTTTATATCCGCTGACAATGAAACGTACGAGTACCTCGTCGTTCGCTTCTCGCTTCATTTCGTTTTCTGATATAGCGCTGAGCAGCAGCAGCAGTCTGGTCTGGCTGACGGTTCCGGAACGAGCCCTTTTCACTGACTACTGGATGGTAGCCAATTACGAGACGAACCGGACGTGACGTATGCACGTCAACTTCCGGAAGATAACGAACGGAACAGAAGTGGCAAGGCGTGAGGAAAGCGGCGGAGGAAAATAGGTGCCTATCATATGTTATGATAGGTAAGTGTGTATTTTTCTCGTCGCTACCTGCTCATGCTAAGACGAACGAGCGAATGACACGAATTAATTTATTCTCTGTCAAACGTTAATTACTTAGAATTTGAAGCAGTGTTTAATGTATCATTTTCCATTAATATTTCTAGACCAGCCTACCCAACACATATTAATTTCTCGTTAATATGGGCCCCGCTATATAGACAAACCTTTCGGGAACGGACTGGGTGAATATATGCATTTAGTCTCAGTATTTTGGACGACTGACAGTATGGAAAATGGTTGGGAGGAACGGAGGTGTCCATAGTAAGGCTAACGAGACACCACTCTTTTTGATAGTTAAAATAAGGGCGTTGACAGAGCTAAGAACTCACAGAGAAAAATAAATAATTAGGATATACCAATAGCGCAATGGAAATATTGTACTGGACTGTCGAAAACTTGCGAGCCTGTTAGCCCTTCTTCGAGAGAGAGCGCAATTGCATTTTTTGCAATCGAAGCGGGGCCAGTGGTGTACCAGCGGGCACCGCGGACGGCAGCCATGTAGAATAATACGCTCTTGGCTGACCGTAATCATTACCAGAGAATTCATATTGGTCTTTCTTACAGACGGCAGGGTACAGTGTGAACGCGCAGATCGTAAGCGGCCGTAACGAAGGTTGTCGTACAAGTTCGTAACGTAATCTAACGTAATCTAACGTAAGAAATGGCACAGTGTGAACGGGCCTTGTTCCATTACGCGAAAAAGCGGCGGCGTTGTGCGCCCATAAGATGGTCATACCGACACGTCATCAAGCAGCGCGTCTCACAAATCAAAACAGCAAAGAAAAGCGCAGCAACGCGGATGCTTCGTCACGGAAGCCGTCAAGAAGCCGGCGGGGTTCGCCGCGCATGCGCGTTGGGGGAGCGTGATGTGATGAAAGGAAGACGTGGCGCACTGCTTGCAGGAATGCGCAGCGCGGTAGGAATGCGAAAGCACTCCTACACGTAAGCAGTCTTAAGTGTCTCGGCCGAATTGTTTTTTTAGGACCGTGCGAATAATCGTTTGAACCGAACAGTGCAACTTCATCCCTAGCCTTGATCAGAACTGTTACAGGGGCACTAGACCACTCTCTGCGATAATCAATTTATGGGCATAACTTAAAGGGGCCCTGCAACGACTTTCTTTTACTGTTTTTTTTAATTTGCACCAAACCTGAGCGCACTGAACGTAGTAACTTAGTGAAACTTTTCTTTTCTCGAAATTCGCTTTATTTTAAAAGCTATAGGCAAATTAAAATTACAAAAACTAGCAAAAAATAACCTCCCTCATGACGTCCTTGGTTGCTTGAGTGACCGTGAACTAGAGGAGGGGTAGTGAACTCAGCGAGCGCTCACGGCTGCCGCACTCCGTGTCGACGGAGTGCGGCAGCGTGTTCTGGATAGGCTCTATGCAGCGGGCAGCCACAGCGGCTCTCATTGCGTTTGCTGCGCGATTAAACACTAATTCGGCATGACACTTCATTGGCCACAAACGACAGAAAACACGGGCTAAAGATCAGTTCAGAACGGGAGCCACTTTGCGCTGCCATACCGCCAAAAGGCTAAACCGCAAGCCGAAGCTGCTCGCCGAAGGCCTTGGGAACTCTCGGAACCGGTCGGACCTTCCAGTCAATACGACCGCAGCGCCGCCGCGTACATCTGGGACATTTCTACGCTCGCCGCTCTTTGGCGCCTGAACCCGCTACACCTTTCTAGTATGCACCGCCTTTTCCACCGCTTGGTGGCGGGTATGTCGACGGGTCATTTCTTGTTTCCGTACTTTCTAAACTGCATTTGTTTCTTTTCTGATCTGAAATAGTGAACAAAAACTACTTTTATAAATAATTGAAGCGGTTCGCGCCACTTACATTTTGTATTTCGACTAAAGAGAAGCTTTTAGCGGCTCTTACCAGTAGTGAGCCCAGGACCAAAGACGTCACATATCGCGCGCTTTCGGCACCGCGGGTCGCCCCCGTAGGTGGAGGAGGTTTTCCGCGTGTTACTCTCTCCGTGCCCGCTGGCTCGCCCGAACCCCGAGGGACGTGGAAACCGCAAAATAGGTAGACGCTCAAATATGATTGCAGGGCCCCTTTAATTTAGAACATAATAATAATTAAAAAAAAAATATGCGAGGTCGATTTTTTTATTAAAATCGGTGTTAAAATTAATTACCTCGGAGCTATTGCAGACACCAGAGGGCGCCATCGGACAATAAGAAGGATTCTCCCTCATCCGACGGCGCACTCTGGTGTCTGCGATAGTTCCGAGGTAATCGATCTTCGATACCGATTTTAACTGAGAAATCGGCCGCACACGAATGTAATGTTTGGTTCTTTAGGGTATTTAGAAGCCCAAAGATTGAGTTATGACTATATATAGAGTATCGCAGAAAGTGGTTTAGTGCCTCTTTTAGTGAACCGGTTTATCCTGGCTTTCCCTTGCACAGTGAATGCTATGAAGGACGGCAGCACTTTTCTATTCAATCGGCTATTTGCATAGTCATGCTTCTTTTCATTTTATGTCAGTAGTGTTAAGGTAGAGCGTGTTGATATCTAAATTATGAAAACGAAAGAGGGACAGGGAAGACAAGACAGGCGGCAGCAGGCTGTGTCGCCTTGTATTGTCTTTCTTGTCTCCCGTTCGTTTTCGTAAAGGTGGTTGCGTGATTTCCCTCCTTTCTTTATAACTGCAGACAAATCATCAGCTGACTCATAAATGAGGCATCGTAATGTTTCTTTTGAAGATTGCTGTGAATCGTCGTGAGAATGTGTGGACCCGAGCAAGTAGCTTTAGAAAACGTTTTCCTCGCACGAGTGCTCGCGGAAACAAAGTATTTCGCGGGGCCTTGGCCTCGCGCCAGTGCCTTTGATGTCCCTGAAAAGAAATCGCAAGATGAAGTATGACATCGGTGATGCTTTCATTGGGGCCATCACGCATACGTGATAATCGGGTGTATTTTGTTTCCAGCCGCCTTGTGTGTCTCTGAATAGACTTAAACCCTTTTGACCGTTCGATGCATGCCCGTACAACAGAAAAGGTTTCGAGATAGCACACTAATAACGGTCATGTTTCAAAAACATTTCTTTGGCAGAAAAAGGCGATATTATTTATTTTATCCTTTCGTGACAGCGTGACGACGGTAATTTTTGTTAGCCAGGTTGGAATTAGTCCAGTTGCTGAATTACACTGGGGAGTTAGCACAGTTGGCGAATTACACTGATTGTTTGCGGAGTTAATCGAAGGCAACACCGTTTCTGCAATTTCTGTAAAAAAAAAAAAAAAGCTGGCGTTCGCGTTAACCGTAAAATAGAATATTTCTTTCCGAAACGGCGTATAATTCCCTCCTATTCATGTTTAATCCTTCAGCTTGACACGTATGTGAAACTTTAACACAAAGTATTTTATGAAATAGGAATATGTGACACTCTATATGTTGTTACCTGTGACATTTTCTTGCCTGTACTCTTACATGAGGCCGTATCTACGTAAACACAAAATAAAAATTCAGAAAAAAAGAGATTTGTTTGGTTATGTTTACTCTCCATTTGGCCACGGTTCCAGTGATTGCCATAGTCGAGGTAATAAAAAAACCACGTGTTTTGATCCGGTCATAGACAAAGCATACCATCCAATTTGTAAATGGTTTCTTCAAAATTTAAACGCAAGTAGTACTGCGCTTTACATTTGGAGCGCCAAACCTAAATCCTGATCACAATAAAAATTCTCAGTTCTGAAAAAAAAAACAAAAAGTAGTTGTTAATTAGAACAATCTTTAACAAAAGAACTGATAACGTTTTTTTTTTTAATGTACAAGATAGGAAAAGATTGTTCGAGAGTTATTTTAAATAAATAAATCCGCTGAAAGCATGGGACAGTCGGCACTAAGAGAGATTAGCACAAACGAGCGGTTGCCGCGCGATGACAAAAGGGCGACGCGGGGTACCGTACAGCGGGCCACGTGCATCTGAGCGTGAATTCGAACGCACAACAAAACAAAGAAGTCGTGTTAAACAATTTATTCACAATAAAAAAAAAGATCAGTCGCATTGAGGCTGACTGTGAGTGTCTCCCACTGATCTCTATGTCTATTTGCTGGATCGCGTTTGGCCAGCTCCGCCTATGGACCGGAATGCGGTCACTGGCGGCCATCTTTAGGTAGAGTTATATCATCTCTAGCCATCATTGTAATATGGCGGACAGCGCAATGGCGGCAGGCTACCATAAAAAAGCCGTGGATCTAGTACACTGTACCGTGGGTGATATTTCGTCCTTGATTGAAGTTGTTCGACGAAGCAGACTCTTGAAACCCGGCGTGAACGGTAGCCTCGATCTTTGAGGACCCGGCGAAAGTTCTACGAAAGCGCAGCACCGGGGAAAAGCAGCGCAGCTCGCATCGAAAGCAGATTCCGTAGCGGCGTCTGCTTTCGATGCTTCTTTCGATGCGACTTTTGATGTGTGCTGTGCTGCTTTTCCCCGGTGCTGCGATTTTGTGAAACTTTCACCGGGTCCTCAAAGATCGGGCTACCGTTCACGCCGGGTTTCAAAAACATGTTTCGTCAAATAATTTCAATCAAGCACGAAATATCACCCACCCTATTTTGACGGCAGCCTGCCACCACACCTGCCAAAACGCTGTCTGCCATGGATGGATGACAGTGGCTGCAGGAGCTGTACCTTGGCTAGAGGTAATATAACTCTACCTAAAGATGGCCGCCAGTGACCGCATTCGCAGAGCGGGCAAACGCGATCCAGCAATTGTCATTGAGATCAGTGGTGTCTCTAAGGTCGTCAGTTGTCTGATTTTTACGTTACGTTCGGGATGTTAAAGTAGCGGATGATACGGAAAACAGCGCTAACGTGCAGGACCAGAATCCCGTGACGTCACCTGCATTGAACTGCAGAGTGACGACAGCCTGACGTACCCAAGTGTTTGTCGTGAGTTTTGTGTGTATGGAGCGAAACGTTCGCTTATAAATTTGACCAAGTGATGCTCGCCTCAAGAGTGTTTTGAAAGCTCGTGACGTTCGAGATAAGGTACTCTTTTAGCTACCTCCCTTTCCCTGGGAAGCGATTCCGTGAAAGATAACGTGTAACATGATAATCGGCCAAACGTTAGTAGGCGTCCATTGCCTTCAAGTAGTGGTACTGGCAGTGAAGGTCGCCGGAGGATCCACTACTACAGATGAGTCTGGTGTCGCTGAATTCGTAATCGATGCCGACCTGTGAGAGAAGAAGAATAACAACGAAGGGTTAGTGATAAAGCATTGTTTGTGAGAGGTATCAAAGTTTTAGTCTGTCAATTTATTTAATTTTTGCACTGTAGCTTGCTCTTGACACGTACAGAAAAACTCTTATTGTTCGCGGGTACCAAATGTTCGCGAATTTCGTGAGTCGGGAAATAACAAAGTTCAAGGGCGCGCGAATATTTTGTTTTTGTTTTTATTTTTGACGAAGGGGCAAACGAGAGCCTATAAATTTCGGAAAATGTAATGGTCGAGAATGCGACTGTTCCGCCCAACTCGCGAGAAATTGAGACCGCGAAAAATGAAGGGTTTTTACAGTTTATTACTTCCGTATTTTCTAAACTCTCCTTTATACTTCGATAACTACTCAATCCTGGTATATAATAATGTATCCAAATTTAATGTCCTATATTCTTTTTTATCTCCGTATTTGTTTTTATTTACGTAGGGTAATACATATATATCTAAATTCACCTGACACATCGCAAGGCTTGATCAGCATCACCGATTGTCATCATCATGTACCACGAAAGGAATGAATGCTTAAAAATCAAATACCTCTGCAGCCACCCTGCTAAAATTCTAAATCGAGCCGGCAGTATTAAAAATAAATAAATAAACGAATACCTGAATGAATCAATTAATTATTATTTAAATAAATTAGTTTAGTTTAAATTAGCCGAAATTAGCGCTTATTTTCTTTACCCTCGTAGCAATCGAATTGACTGCAGAGCGCCAATCAGATGCTCGGGCCTCAGCACGCCCCGCGTTTAATAAAGCCGTGGGCCACTTATACGGCGAGCAAGGTCGTCCGCTCCTCGAGCTCCTCGTGCATTTGTTTACGAGCCCAATTCGGCCGCGTGCTTTTGTTCAGGCCCCGACCTCGACCAACGACGATGCGCTTGGTTACCTCGTTACCCCCGCGCGTTCTCGACGTTGTCCTTCGGCTGGCGTCCCCCTAAACGCCGTTCCGATGCGCCAAAGACGTATTTTCGTAATACTTGCTCGCCGTATAGTAATCAACAATTAATCATTCATCACCATCGCCATCGGCGTCTTTTTTTTTTGCTAAAATGGTCTTTGTCACCTCTGACGTCCACAGTGGTTCGTTTTCTCCGAGAACAGGGGGCAGAAACAGAGGCTCTGATTCGGGGCGAGGTTTTCGCCGTCTTCGAGTGTCTGCGGTAGAGGCTGGTTGATCGAGTCCGGCAGCAGGAAGAGAAGGACGGCTGCCACCAGGGAGAGCCCTCCGTTCACGAGGGCCGGGAGGAACTTGTCGTATTCCACCTGGGAAACGTCGAGAGCGGCGATCGCATTTATCCGGGATGACTAGATCGAGTTTGATAGAATGTTTGATCGAATAGCGGTCTTAGGACTGCGTCATGAAGGATCGAACGAGCCGCTCAAAAATTGCCAACATGTAAAACTGCAGAGGCCTTATTCTTGTAAATTCGCAACGAGTGTGTAAAAAAATGAAAGGACGCTCTACAATTCCCTTTAATGCCGAATTAGGGCGCAGCTCTTGAGGAGGAGGAGGGAAGGGTACGGAGAGGAGGGTATGCCCCTCTTCCTCCTTCATAGCCTCTCCTCCTTCCCTCCTCCTCCTCTTCCTCTCCCCCTCCCCATCGTGACGTCACTCGTGAAGGCCTTGTGAACGTCGTACCTTCCTGTAAAGGTCGTGACCTTCGTCGTGACCTTCACGAGTGACCTTCGGGACGTCACTCGTGACCTTCGTCGTGACCTTCACGAGTGACTTCGTGATGTCACTCGTGACCCTCGTGACGTTATTATGGGAAACGTCCCATAACGCAAACGCGCGGTTACGCCGACGGCGACGGCGACGCCGCTCAAGCCGGAAACGGGCGCCTAGGAGCTGCTCTCTAAAAATATCAGTTATCGCGAGAACAAACAAAATAAATAAATAAACAAGGTAGAACACAGTCAAGGGCATCCATCCTCGTTGGTGTTTGTTTCCTTGCTTGTTTAGTTTTCTTTTATGGTGGCATTATTGGCGTGTCTAGAATGTTTTGCACTTTTTAATGGCCGCAAAACCAAAAACGGCTATCATGATTTTTTTAAATAAATGTTTTAATACTTTTTGAGTCGTTTTATAGGATTTATAACTGGCTATTTATACAGTGTGTTACTGTTATGGACCCTATTAGTTTTCCCTACCGCATTGATGATTTATGAAAAAATACATATTCCGTTTGGAGCTCTTTTATTTTATCGCATAGGTTCAGTAATGTTATGGCAGATAGATGACGAAGGGCGGATTTATGACGCACAGTCAATATCACGGCGCATTCCTCGCCGTATATCAATCATCGGGATGTACCCTGTATTGAGGATTTATATAGCGATTTTTTCACACCAACGCGCGGCTGTGACGTCACGCCGCTAAAGGGGCGCTGCTGTCTGCGTCGCGCGTTCGCGGCATCGCGTCACTTGACGCTAATCTGGTTTCTGCGCATGGGCAATGCCCGGACCTGCCTTGAGCAAGCGCGGACTTTTTCGTCAACAGCGTTTTTGTTTGCTCCTGAACAGGTTGTCGGTTACCGCATTTGTCCGGCGCTTACCAGGGACGCCACCTGTGCTCCCAGGAGGCCTCCGAAATCGGCCACCAGTCTCTGGAGCAGCACCGCCCTTCCCCGGATGACGGTGGGGAAGATCTCCGACGTCAGTTGGTAGGTGATGTTGTAGCCTCCGGCGAACGACATGGAGCACAGGGCCGACATGATCATGGTTCCCAGCACCGAATCTTGGGGTGGGACGGAGAAACATTGTAGCCCATTAAGGCATTATCTGGAATTGCTCTTGAATGTTTGCAGGTTAAATGCTTTTTTTTGTGACGGCCGTTACTATTTTGGTTATTTGTTAGGATATACTACTAGCTAGGCCACAGATTTCTGGAGCTAGCAATGGCAATAATCATCGACAGCGTAAGGAAGTCGGGCACTGCGAGTGCTTCAGCAGTTTTAATATATCTAAGTATCATTAACGATCGCAGGATCAACAAATGATAATTTGGGATGAACGTCGGCATTATTGTTTGTAGCAAGTACTTTTATCTTCATTAGTTCCGCTAGTTATGTTGCTATGCGAGCCGTTATTAGGCGAGTTATGCCTAAAACCCACTGTCATATCCCCAAGCCAAATTTGAAAGCCAAGACCGTATTTACCTTAAATGCAAATCCAGTATTCTAAGGAAGCTATTTTTGCCAATGACTGTACGACGACTGTGGAGATATTCATAGCAAAAAACTATCACACTATTCCGCAACTCCATATATGTTTGAAAAAACATCGCTAATAAAAAAAATAAGAAACAGCCCCACAAAATTTGGAGTTCGTTTGGGTCCCTTACGCTTTCAGAACTTCGTAATTACGTGACCTTCTTGTTTTAGATCGCAGTAACTGGCGCCTCGCATGATGTGCGACGAAGTGCTCGCTCAGGTGTGCAGTTGTATAAAGACAACTTTTGCGTGAATTCACCGTTATTTCTCTTGGTTTGGACAGTGTTTTGTGGAGGCTCAGTATAGGCCAAAGTCACTGACAGCGAAAGAAACGAAGGGTGTGGCTGATTATGCTTATGTTTTTGCCCCTTTATTTGGTCTTTGATATTATTTACAGTCAAATGAAACAATCTCATTGGCTACGGAGCGGTAATAAGATGCCCGCGAGCTGCCCACACCATGTGCATTTTAGGCTGCCAGTGCCTAATTAGACATCCACTTTCTATAAAAAAAAAAAAAAAAAAACAGGGATTGGCCATGCGCGTGCTTTACAATGAAGTACTCGCTCTTTCTTTTAAAGGAAACTTAGCGCAAAAAATCGCTCATATATCCTTTGAGTTTGACAGCCTCCAGAGAAGACTCAATATATTTATATATGCTGGCTCTACAGTGCCATACTTGTACGTAGTTCAACTACTCTACTCAAGTTACTGTAGTTTAACTACTTTTTTGAGTAGTTTAATAACTTTCAATTACATTTTTATTTCGGTAATTAGTAGTTTACTTTAATTACTTTTTTGTGTAACTTCTACTCAAATTAGTAATTACATTTGAATTTTAGTGATTGTTTTGCCTATCAACAAACATTCCTGCACAAAAGAGATAAGATGTCGGAAGATCAGCTGATATTCGCAAAAAGGGGGATGCATGTGGCGAAGCAAAAGGAGGGGGTAGAAAATAGGTTGGAGAGTCCGAAACCCCCAAAAGTCCTCCCCCCACCCTCTGCAGCAACACTGCTACGAAGCGCGGGAGCGAACAGGCACGTCACAAGAGAGGCCGAGTAACTGCGGGATTAGCTCCGAAGACTGGCGTTTCTTTGTGCCCTGGAGTTCAAGGAGACTTGACCCATTCGAAGAAAGGGCTGGTTCCCGCTTCTCCCAACGTAGAACTCTCGCCCACTACAGGAGGTGTACACACTGCATTCTCACTCAAAGGAGGCAACAAAGTGCAGCACCTGCTCTGAAGCTCATCTGGTGCTCCTGTAGTTTTTGCTGTACTCGAAAAATCGCGCGCTAAAGGGCAACGCAAGGGGAACCTTTTGCGTTGCCTTTCCTCCCAAAACATAGAATTTGCAATCTTCAAAGATTTGAAGATCGTTCGAGAAACCTTAGTAATTCCTCCAACGTTTGTATATCAGAAAATAATAAACAAGTAGTGTTGGGAAGTACTTTAAGTACGTGGTACTTAAAATACTACTGTTTAGAAAACTTGTACTTTTACTTCAAGTAAATATCTGGGCATACACTTGTACTTTCCGAGGAAAGTAAAACTCCCGATTTCAATGTACATTCCCCGAATTTGAAAACAAAACAAATGGCGTATCGTCGTGTGAAAACGTCGCATCTTTCAAGACGTCATCTGCTCATTTCTTTGAGTGAAGTAACGGCGGCTGTAAGACCGACACAAATAAGTGGCTTATAAGTTGATTGTGTCAAATAGCTCGTCAGCGAGATTAAAACAACTATTCTGGGGTGACTTGACTTTATACAATATTCGCTGCCGTTTCCGTAAAAAACTGATACACCCCCGATTACCTCTGGAGCAATGCGGACCAGTCAAAAAAAGACTGTATAGAAATGAAAGGACATCATAAACGATTCTGTTGAAAGTACTGCTACTTTACCTTGAAATATATTGTATTTATAGTACGTTACCTTATGTACATTGCACCCGGTGTACATACTACTTGACTTGAAGTACATAACCTCTACTTTACTTTGTACTTTACTTCAACTACTTCTTAGATGTACTTTACGCAACACTGTAAACAAGCAAATACTGTCTAAAAATCAAGCTCAGGCAGTACTAAACCTCAAAGTAGAAATGACACATTTGCAGTACATCATTGACCAAACAAGCAAGAAAGTACAAAGCAATTAGGCACGCAGAAACAGAACCAGCTGTTAAAGCATTTCTTTAAAAAAACAATCCGATCCATATTTGACGAGCATAATTTCGCCAACGGATCAAAACCTATATACTCTCTTTTTACCATAAAAACACACATAAGAGTAACTTCAAAGTAACTGCAAAAGTAAGTCGCTACTTTGTTACGGTAGTTAGTAATTTACTCAATTACTTTCCTTTTGAGTAATTTTTACTCTACTCAAATTACTTCGAGGTCAATACTCAGTAACTTAACTTAATTACTTTTTTGAGTAACTTGTACATGTCTGAGTCTACACCTATGCGACAACTGTTTTCTTGCATTACCGGTCCGCAAAAATCCCACGACGAAAGAAATGATCGCTCCCATGAGCATGAAGAGTGAGTTAGGCCATCGGCGGCCGATGGTGTCCAGGGCCATGATGCAGATGAAGTTCACGGGGAGCTCGAAGGACATGGCCAGTGAGTAGGAAGCGTACAGGTTCACGCTTAACCGCCCTATGTTGAGGGCGTTGGCGTTGTAGCAAAGGCTGATGATGAAGCTGTAAAGGAACAGATGGAGGGGTTGCAAAAGTCAGGGTGGTGTGCCAGGGTAGCAAGTGGCGTGCGGACGCTTGGGCTAAGATGGTGAAGCATTATGTTGAAACTCGTTTTAAGGGTCTAACTGCTTCCGGTACCGAATAAAATTTTAATTCGTAACTTTGAATGGTAGGGCCAATACCAGCTGAAATAATGACCCAGCGATTTTTGTCAATTTTTGTGTGCGAAAGATACAAGTGTTTTGGAATTTATTATATATATATATATATATATATATATATATATAATATATATATATATATATATTGAATACATTTCTGAACCATTGTTTTTTTCAAGGAATATCGAACATTGTTGTTTTCTTTCCTTAGAATAAAGGATTTAATAACCCAGAGGTTTTCTAGGATGGTTTATCCAGGATATGCGCGATTCGAGAATTGTAAAGAAGATGCTCAACTTAATGTATCCTTTGTTCGCCCGTGCCTAAAATATAAGATAATAATGTGCACTCTTCAATAAGGGACATTAACCCCCCCTCCCCCCCCTCAAAAAACAGCTTTTTAAAGTGGGTGTGCAGGACTCGTGTATGTCACGAAATAATCATTCCCCAGAAAAAACAAACAAAAAACAGCCGAATATTTACGTCGCAAGATTTATTAAGGATTCAAAAACATGATTTTACTTTGAGTTCTGATGTCTCGAGATAGAGGTCTCGGAAATGTTCCTAACTGAAAATGAGTCTTATCTCCGACGTAAACATTGCTTTACAAATGTTTTTCTAGGAAAGTTTATGCGTATCCTGGCCGACTTCGTAAAACAATGACTTTAGGGAGTTCTGTGTTCATGCAAGTGTAAGGATTGTGGAAACCATGGGGTTCCCTATATCCTATCTAGGTCTAGCTTCAAGCAGGCCGTGGGAGTCGTCGTCACCAATGGCGGCGGCTACCCAGATACGAGGAACCGAGGCTGTATTCCCCGAAGGGGACGGCTCTCCCTCGCCCACGTAGGGTGAATGTGCCGCCGGCGCAAACTTGAGAGCGATAGTGGACGCGACTACTACCGGTCTCCCCAGGCGCGTCCATTCTCCGAGGCTACATAAGCCGGCCCCGAAGGAGGGTCAGGGGCTCTCGTCAGCGGAGGCCCTGGCCTCGACTGCCCGTGAATCTGCCTGTTGCGGCAGCACGGGAAAACGACCGGGTGATATTGGCAATTGAGCCATCGCCCGGACTTTTCATGTCCAAGAGCAAATCAGTGTTGGCATTTGAGTTAATAAACACGTCGAAAACGGATTCAATGTGCTGGTGTTATCTCTCGTCCACCAGTGCCCAAAGGGCAGTCAATAGACAGACCCGGCCGTAGCCGCACAATGAGCGGACTACGGTGTGGGCATTATTTCAATGAGGATTTTGGAGTAAAGGTAGCAAACACACAGAATGAAGGTAATTATAAAGAAAAAATAAACATCGTCACTTACCAGCTGATGTATATGAGAAAGACTCTTTTTCGCATGCGAGGAAACTTGAGTACGGCTCGACTGCTCTCCCAGAAGGTTGGGATGACCTTCACAGTAGAAGAGCCGGCTTCACTAGCAGGACCCTGTCATGAAAATAAAAAGAAGGGTAGTAAGTTTGCCACTAGATGACAAGCAGCAGTCTTTTTACGTCTTGAGTGCACTAGAGTAACACATATGGCAACGTTTCCATTTGCTAACACCTTGATTCATTAGAGCAGTGAAGGTGCGGGAGGGATACTGTTTGAAAATTGTGAAGCTGACCTTGAAGCTGACCTTGAAGCTGACCTCTTATTGCCTGATCTAAACAGCGACGTCATTTTTTGCAGAATATTTAAAGTGCGTGCACTGGTACAATACCTTTTGCAATACTAAGCTTCAAAAATCTTCAGGAGCGAGGCTGAAACGTATCTTGGTAACGTAAACTGACCGGCTTACTTGATTGTGGCTGTCATACCGTTAAACAAGGCGAAGATTAATCCTCGCTTACAATAGATTGTAGCTGTTATGGTTGGTTTGAAGTTAGAGTAAGATTTCGCTGATTAAAGTGCGTTTCACATTGGTGTACTCAAGGAGAATCATCGCTAATAACTTTAAGATAAGCATATGGCATATAACGTAAATCCCAAAAAACGCCTACCAACTCAAATATCACCCAACTGCTATATATCAACATGTATCTCTCTTACCATGGGTGGCGTTCATTCGAGATTTTAAGTATATGCCCCTCTAGGTAAGGCAGGTGAAGCAACATTATGGGTTTCTCGTTGCTTTATAAATGTGTTGAGCGTGCGGTTCTGTGCTATCTCAATATTTTGAGGGAAAGTAGCACCTTTATATCAACGTTTATTATGCACATTTTAATTGGTGGCGTACACCTGAACCTGGGGAGCCAACGTGTATTTCGCGATTGGAGCAGCTCATAGACAATTCAAAGTTGTGCTACTTCATCTGAGTAGATGGATAATTTTTTCAGACCTCTTTTCTAGGGTGCTACCCACTGCGATCAGTTGAAATAGATCAGAAGATAAACTAAGAGCATATTTGTTCAGCACGTGTTATTCAAAATTTTGCTTCTTTTCCATAGCTCAGTCGAACGGACTTTGAAATAGTTGTTCTTCGATATTCAGAAGAACCTTGATGAATTTCATTAGAAATCTTTGATACACATTTATACAGGTTGCAATGGTTCCTTACCTCGAGTTGTTTACTGAGGTCGTCCGGCGAAACAACCTTGCCGTTGAAGCGAGCAATCTTCTCGAAGTGAGCGAGCGCTTCCTTCTTGCGCCCGACGGATAGCAGCCATCCTGAAGATTCCGGCACCCAACTGTGAAAATAAACAAGGATTGCAATGTTCAAGGGACAAAAATACCTCATTTAATTATCAAAATAGTCACTGAAAATGTAAGAAACTCGGTGAATGGCTTATTGTGTCCCTACTTCTCGCTTCACGATTCGTACTACGGCGTCCTAATCGATTATATACCGCAATATCATTAATGGTGCGGAGAAAAAACTAGATGCTCGTAACTTGTCACGCCTTGCCTTTCTCAAGTTGTTAGTTTTTATAGTAGCGAAACATTTGTTATGATGACATGGGTTGTTTCTTCTAGTAATGCTGGCTGCCCCTTCGCACATAGAGGTACCGGAGTTCCCGAGGAAAGAGCACCGTGTTTCTCAGCACCAGGTAAATGAACTACATTGCAGAAAGATCAAGCTCTGTGAAAATGAGACGCTAGCGGCTGAGATAGAAGGCTGAAGTTCAAGAACATGAAGTTGCCTTGATCATAAGACAACTCGACACGATGCCGTGTATAGAGGAGTTTGGTCAATGGGAGGAGCGGGCAGAGCCAGCGCGTGCACCAGAGGCAGATAAAGGACTTGGCATGCTCTCTTGGCAAACCAGAAGCCGAAAGAAATCCCCTAGCGGTGGTAGCGAGAAACAGATTTCAATAAGAGCGTAAGGGTTAAATGCAGTAACTCGTCATGGTTGAAAATAAGGTGCACGCGACGTTTCGATTATGATCATGCAAAAATATGTAAGAAACGAATGTGCTGCTCGAAAACTCTGTTTTTCTCGGACAGTGTGTGACCGCTGAACGGCAGATTCTCGGCACTCGGCACCTAACGCCTGGATTATGTCGATCGTTCCGCTAGTCGCGCTCTTCACCATGATTTTGGATGACCGCGATTGAAACATCACTTGAACGATATTTTCAGTCACCGAGAGTGACTCCGACGCAATTATTAATTTCATTTTCGCGACCACCGCCAGGGCATTATTCGAGGCTTTTGGCTGGCCACGTTCGAATCTGTCAAGACGCCCTGGAAACACGTCCAGCCCGCTCTCGGCCAATGGCGCCTCCTCATTTGCCTCCTATACTTCCCAATGGATGGCCAAACTTTCTTTATAGACGTCTCTGATAACTGAGAAAGACGAAAAGTTCTCTGTGAGCATACGTCCACCTAAGCAAGAAATGTCATTGTAAGCGCCCGTAGCATCTATTCGAAAAACAAAAAGCTTGTCACTAAGAAAGAAAACAATATTATCGTCTCTTGCTGACAAGGTTTGCTTCACTGATCCCACGAGCGCCGAAAATATCAGTTCTTTTTTCTGACGATGTAAGGCTAAAAATACGTAAGCTCATTAAAAATTGTTTTCATAGGTACTTTTTTTAGGTAGCGTCATGTTTTTAAACTTTCGCGTTTTATCCGGATTGCTGGCGTCACATTCTCGCGAGTTCGAGCTTTCTGCACTGTATATAGTCTATCTACCCGGGCTGAAAAACGTGCCTCTCTTTTTACCTTAATTCCCCGTATATTAATCTTTGGTCGCCAACAAAACGCACGGGGTTGATCGAGACCTGACATGCAAAAGCAAGGAACTATAGCTAGTGATCAGTTTAGAAAAAGCAGGACGTGGGGAGCTCCCAACACGATGTTGCTACCTCGCAGCACGTTGTTGCTGTCCGGGTTATCCGATAAGGAGTCGAAGAACGAATCATGAAGCCGAGAAGCTCGAATGCCTTAAGCCACCCAGTGTTTCCTAAGCTATCAGCGGTTCTAGGATTTAGATGTAACGCGATCATGATATCGCACTCTAAAGGAATATAGAGTCTATTTCCTACGAAATGATCGGGGCTTGGCCTGCAGGCGCGATCGCGCACCTCGCGGCCTTGAAAACTTGTATGAGGATCGGTTCCTCGAGCTCCTGTCATGCTGCGCCGTCTCGCGGCATTTGGTTAAAATGAGAGCGGTTCATCGACGTACTTTTGCCGTGGCGAGGCGGCATCGTTCGGACACTTCCCTCTTCTTCCACCGTGGCGCGGTGACACAGGGTATGACCTTACGCAACGTGTAGCGTCGTGCTCAGCGTTACAACGCAGGCTGTTTTGTAGGTATAAACATATTCTTAACCACGTCATTCACCGAGCACGCGTCGTAGACGCAGCCACTGGTTCCCCGCGTGCTTTGCGTGAAAGTAGACGCACCCGGTTCATAAAATGTAGAATAAAGCGAGAAAAAGAAAAGGCGTACCGCATGACGAGAAGCATGAGGACGTCGATGCCGCGGTGGTAAACATGATGCCCCTCCAGCTCTGCAGCAGGCGGTGTACCAGGCAGCGCCGTGGCCAGCACGCTCCAGTTGATGGCCCAGAGGAAGGAGATGACGCGTTCTCCTCTCGCACACCGTGTACTCCATCACTGACGAAAAAAAAAGTGGCAGGTTTTGTTAAAAAAAAAAAAAGAGGGCTGTCGCGAATTTTTTGCTGAATCTGGGGTTCGACTGGTTCGTGAACCTTCGAACGTTTAGCGGGAATTTGACGAAGTTTGAATTTAAAACGGTGTTTGCTTAACTCCTTAAAAAAAAAACTACTTTCACACTCTTGCAGAAAAACAATAATTTATACAGGAGTCATTTTTTTTGACTTCTACGCATTATCAAGCCAAACATAAAAATATTGATTTATTTAGATTAATGATGTAATGCAATAGATTTGACAAATTGGTGAACCTCTCCTCCGACGTGGTGGCGTCAGCTCGTTTCCAATTTGCCCCGCACGCGCACAAAAGTTGAACATGAGTCGATCTTTTGTTGAACTCTACGTTAAAAGTTTGAAATATTTGAACATGATCCACCACGAACTTCGGCAGGTTTAAAACATTAGTAATAAGCGATTCCTTTAAAGTTTTAATTGACGAAGGAAAGGATTTCTATTTCGGTTGGTTGCTGAAAGATCCGAAAAGTTTGAAACATTGAGCCATCAAACCTAGTGTAGACCCTATTGTTTGTGAAAATCCATCCTTTTGGCGCACGAGTTAAATAAAATACAAAAGAACAGGCTTCGCTTCAGTATGATTAAATATCGCTGTGCTCGGAATGTTGTAGGAGGTTAATACAGTTTGTTAGGTGAATAGAGATTAAACTTAATTTATATATTAAATGGTAATTTAGTGTCAGCTAATTCAAATCACCTAAAAAAAAAATTCCAAAAATACACAAGGACAATGAAAGTGGACTTCATTTTTTCCTGTCGTATTTTTGCTTTTTTGAATTGAGTAATTAGGTGAGTAAAGAAGGCGTATATTTATACCAGCCTTTTTGCAGGCAGTCGAACAGTTTCATGTGCAAGGTTGTAATCATGTACGAATACGCTGTGCGATTGACTCAGTATGGCAACGCCCAGTATATGATCGGAAACCGAAAAGGGTTGTGAAGAACCGCGTGGTTGTTTTGGGGCACATTAAATAAACATTATTATTATTAATACTAAAACAACGCGTTGTTTCCGAAGATCATTACTGACCAGAAAGTGTTTATTTAGTTTTGCTTTAATTCCAAAACTTAAACAATTTACAGTTTTCACTAGCATGATCACGCTGACAAAGACCGTGGAAAACAGAACGCGTAGGAGTTAGCTGGTCACGTCGTTATGTTTCTGCGTGACGTCACATAACATCATGATAGTCATCCGACGTCACAGTGTCACGTGAAATCATGTGACGTCATCGATGTCACGTGATATGACGGTTCTTTGTGACGGTTCTTCATGACGGTTTTCTCATAACATTCGGCATGAAGGCATTGCGATATGGACATGCTAAAAAGTTCAGTAAACAGGAGGACAATTTGCCGAGTAAATCACAGAGTGTCCATACAAGGTACCTGGCTGTCATGAAATATGGGTTACTGCGCAGGCAGGCTTGTAAACTGATCGTCGTAAATAATAATGATAATAATAATAATAAAACCCTTGGACTCGGAAAGACACTAGGTAGTGCAACACCGTTTCAACATCGAGACAATGAGGCGGTGCTGCTATTGTCCAATTTTCGTTCCTCAAAGGTATTTTTTTCATTTCTTTATATGGTTGTTGAATGCCAGTATACTGGACATCCCCAAAAACAGTCACCCCAGCCACTAGCATCGTAGTAGTGCACCAATTTGAGCCGATGTATGTAGTCTGTAGGTCGACAAGTGCCATTGTCCCCTAGATCTCTCGGCATTAAATATCAAAGTTCAAGTCCAAAAAGACATGACTCTTTCCAAATAGAACAATTGGCGGTTGCTATTTCTTAGTTGCAAGCGTGTGATTGTATCTGAGTTCTCGCTGAACGCTGACGCAGAATTCGTTTTCGATACCAGCTGAGACTAAGGCCCCTTTATCCTGGGGAAGTGGCGCCATTCATTGTTAGAATACTCGGGGCGTCTGAGCCGAGTTCAGGCAGAGCACCGATGCAGCCCTCGTGCTTGC
>JAZHYW010026541.1:0-15707 GCA_037355805.1 Ixodes ricinus | reverse complement strand
AATGCAACAACGTTTGTGCTTGCGCAACACCGCCTGCAACTCAGAACCGACGTCGATGACCGGTATGATTCACACGCGTCTCGTTTTTCACCCCACGCAATAGAAGTCCGAAAAAATATAAGAAAACAAGCCGCGTTACTGTCCCCCCTCAACTCGCCGGCCAGAACAAGCGGCCACGTGATCCCTGGAGCCCGATTATATGCCGCCAATATTGTTCATCGCCGCGCGCTGGGGTTGGCAAAGCGCAGGACACGCGCTAGGAGTTCCAGAGCATTGTTATGGCTCGGCTATTGTTGTCGATGCAGCGGTTGGACACGTGGCCACTACCCGAAGGCACCGAGCCTAAGCCATTATCACGAGCCCAAATCGAGTGCCCGCAATGCTCGGGTCCCATTCTATGACCGTGCGTCAAAATATCGTCATTTGCGGTGTACTGCGGCCCCACTTTACGTCATCAAATTTTGCAGAGAGAGGTTGAATGAAATGGTCGCTCTTGTCTTTGAAATTACACGCAAACGAGGAGCTTTTGAGAAGCGGCGTTGCGTGCGAGAATCATTGACTCCCACTTGTACAGTAAGCGCAGGCTGTACAGTTAAAGACTGTTCCAGTCCGATATCAGCAAACACGTCTCCTTCTAAAGGTTTCAGAGTTAAAAATGATTGCACGCAACCTCGTATCTCGTTTATTTTTTTACTTGTTTGCATTTTTCTGCAATATTTATATTATGCGTTACAAAACTTTCGAAATTCTGAGCTATCGCTGCGCAAAGCCCGGTATTAGGTTTGTCTTCTTCCTTGCCACAAATTATTTGCTGTTTTCTTAATGCTCTTCGTGGATCTTTTCTTGGCTGCGAGTGAACATAGAAAGCGGACATACCACCGCGAGCAAGGCATTAAGACATCATGACTCACATATTACTGCGAGGTTGGCAGAAAATTGGTCCAGAAACTCGCATACTCCACGAAATCTTCGCGCAACTCATTTCGATGTCGTCACCCGCGCTTGTTGGAGCGCAGTCGGCAGGTTTTAAATCACTCTGTCGTGCCGCAGTGACGTTGCTTGAAACCCTACGGCCGCAGTTTTAATTCCGATATTCTAGTTTAGTTATTTCTTTCTCGGAGCTCACCATTTTTTTAATACTTTACTTCGCTAACGCGCTAAAAAAAAAATGATGATGTCCCAACAAGGAGCTCCACACCCTTTGTACGCGCGGGCATCAGATGACTTGTTTGTGTCTGCTTCTGGGTTTTTTGTGCGTTTTTTGTTTTTTGTGGGAGGCGGCTTTATAGGAAAAACTGAGTGAAGCTCGCCGCTCTTTAGCAATGTGAGGATGCTGCCGGAGGAATTCTACATACACAATTTCTGCTACCTTTCTCGACATAATATTATTTTCCACAACGCCACCAGTAAAAAGGCGACCTTTCCTTCGAGCTGAGTTGTGAAATGTACTTTTTATTGGGTGTTCCGCGCTTTTGTTGACTTTAGTAGTGCATTTCGAAACCCCTAACGAGTTACCGTGTTTTCTGCTCCCGCTTTTTTTTCTTTTTTTTTCTCACACAGTGTTGTCAGGTGTGAAGATTACGATTTTCTTTCGTGTAGGTTTGTGCGAACTTGGCTTCCAGCGTAGTGTATCGATTGCACGTTAGTAACCTCTGCAGTAAAGCCAACTACGGTACTTTCCGGAGCTAAAGACCGCGTACTGATACGTGTTTCAAAGTTGATATTTTACGCTGTATCCTCCTATTTTGTTTTGGGTTAAGTCCAAGTGCATCCGACGCTGATATCCGATGGAGCCAACGAAGCAGTGCCAAAGCACTATCTTAATCCCAGCCAGCGGGAGCTACTGGGAGCATCGGCTACTATCGGAGGACTCTAATCGACCCGGTGCTTAATTGCAGCGCCTCCGCAACGCTGCAGTTGCAGTTTCACACCTAGCCGTTAGTAGTGCTCTGATAATACCCGATGCTCCCTGTTCTCTGCAATCTGACGAGAGATTGCACATCGTCACGGGGCTCGTGGTTTTTGTCAGTTTGTTATCACCGGCTAAATCCAATTAGGCACAGTAAATGTGCCATTATATTGCGCTTGTTTGTGCCTGATCGGTCCTAGCGGTTATAGCTTAAATACAGTGGAATTGCTCAAAGATTAATATACAAGCAAAAAAACCGCACCTTATTCGACTAAATAATATATTGGTGAACCCAATCGAAGGCATTGTCTTGAATTCGTTATCAATAAGGAATATCAAACTTTAAATTTGAGATCTTTATAATGTACGTTATGTCAACTTTATGTTTTTACGTGCTATGGGAATAACATGCCATCATAAGCCTCGTTCTGCTAACCACCATCAAAGTATTGGTTTTTCTTGTCTTATTCGGGCCTAACCCAGCGTCATGCCGTTTGGAGCATTGCTAGGTTTACAAACTTGTTGCAACTATCTCGTTACAAAAGGAGGGTTGAGAATCACTTCATGTGTGTTTAGCTGTTCTCGCACTGAACAACTATTTCAACCGCTTTAAGTTTTTGAATGTATGGACACCGATAGTAATTTCTGGAGAACGAAATCGAGGGGGACAAAGGGCAGAAACAATTATCCAACCACAACTACGTGACTGGTGCGCGACTGAAAAAATCAGCGTGGTCCGGGTGTCGAACTAGGGACCTCTCCATTTCCAGGGGAGCGTTCTATCAATTGAGCTAACCAGGAGTTAGACATCAGTAAAGCAAGCGGGTTTTGTCAGCTGCCACCACGTCTAACACCAACGAGGGTGAACGGCCTGCATTTTAAAGACATGATGAAAATGCAGTTAATGCAAAGAGTGCAAGCGTGCTGGAAGAGAATAACGAGTGCAAAGGTGCAAGCGAGCTGGTAAGAGTAACGGTAACGTTCTTCTTTTCTTGTTAGCTTGCACGTTTGCATTAATCGCATTATCGTCCATATATAAACATATTATATTACTACAACTTTCGCACCACTTGATAACGTGACCATGCCGAGTTTTAGCAGCCTTAGATTTTGCCGCTACTGTTTTAGACGGAAATAGAAAGAATCAAACGAAGCATATACTCCAACACTGTGTTGGAAACGGCTCACTCGGGAGTTCCACAAGTCACTTTGTTACCGCTAAGGGGAATATTTTTTATTAGGAAAGGTTAGCGTCCAAAGTTGCAAATTCGAAGTTACAGTAAAACCTTGATTTCCGCGGCGTTCGAGAAAAGTCATTTCGAAGAAAATAATGTTTTACAATTGGAGCGCCCTTTATTTAAACTGCTTTCAGTGCCTGGTGAAACTTCCTGTAGATATACTATAGGCTCGGGAAACTTTAGAAATTCAGGGAGAGGCCTATAACAAGTGCCTCGTTATTACCCAACAACCAATCAGATTGCGAGATTAGTCCATCAGCATGACGAGCATAATGTTGTGAAGCCCACGAAACCCTGCGTCTTTTAACTGTCGGTGACTTTATGGGAACCTTTGCTAATTGCACAAATACGCAAACTAAAAAGCGCTGCTAGTCTCTTTTTCCACACAAGTGTAAATAAATTGTCTAGCACTTTTAAAGGAAAACTGAAGAGGTTCTGAATTTGAGGAAAAACACTTGAATCGTCTTCATTCGGCTTCCAGTCACAAATATCGATAACATTTTTTTTTGTTTCATTTAGTGCTCGGAGGCTGCGGCGAATTATGTTTGAAAGTACCACTAAAGCTATTTCTTCCCGGAGCGTGACGACGTATCCAGAAGTTTCGGAATCTCCTCTCTTGCGCATCTTCAGCGCCTATCAAAGCTATGCACGCGCACTCTTGCTATTTTCAAAAAGGTCAGAATAAGACGTCACTACTGGTGTCAGTGCGAAGGAATATACCTGGTGAGCTACAGCGCTCCGCCCACGCGTCCGCCCACACGAGCGACAGGCGCTCGGTGGCCGAGAGGTCCTTTTATGACGTAACGACTGGTCGGATGTTTTTCGCATGTTCTCGCGCTTAGTTACATCTTCGGGGAAAGCGAACGAGATATTCAGATTCAGGGAATAATATCACTCTAGAATTCACCTCTAATTCTTTTATTTTCATGACCTCTTCAGCTCTTCTTTAAACATTGGAATGAAATTTGACCACCAAATGGTGTGTTTATCTAATGAAGTATTTTGGAGCTTTAAAACAAAATAATGCCCTTATATTTCTTTAGTGACGCTGTTACTGAATCGTTTTAAACGTCACATTCATTAATTAAAATGAACTAACTATAGAGTTTTAACGCATGATATTAGAAGTTTGTTTGCACTACGTAGCACCCATTGAACCACACTGAGCCACAGAACACCATTGTATCAAGGAGATCTAAAATGGGATGCCAGAGAGACATAGGCCGAAAGTTTAATTTCATTTTTACGCGACCCTTTGAAAAAGATCATGTAGACTTATACCTTTCTATGCAATGCTATAGGGTAATAGAAGCGGGATCAAGTGCATCGATTTATCAAGGTTTTAGTTGATACTTTTTCTTGTTTCTGAAATTATGTAATTTATTTAAGCCGTGAACCGAATGGCGATGAACTGTGTAGCTTTTTGAAGAGGTCTTATTTCTTTACCTGAATCGTATAATGATCTTTCGCCAACGCGTTACTATTTTGGGATTCGAGGCGCGGGTTCGTAGCTCAATTGAAGGTAGACTCAAACTCTTCTCAACATTATTTATTTCCTCTCTCTGCTGTGTGAAGATGTTCACAGAGGGATAAATTTAGTACGTCATTTCTTAAAGGGGTACTGGAACCAAATAGTTTTATTAGCTGAGACCTTCAGCTGAAATTGTTTCCGACCCTAACATTGACACGTATTCTAAAACCACCAGTATGACTGGTTTACGTGTTTTGTTATAATGATTGGCTGAGAAGAAATAAATTTTTTATACTCTAGAAAACTAATTTGTCTTAACTTTTTAGTTTTGCATTGTACAATGCTCATCTGGAAAATTACAATGCTATGCACAAGCTTCAAAGTGACTATAACTTCTTATGACGAGGAGTTCAATTTTACGCTGTAACTAAGAATCAGCTTATACTTTTGCATTTTAACGATTTTTGTTTGTTTTTAAACGGTTTTTAAAGCAAACGTTTATTTCAAATAAAATACATGTGTAATCTCGTTAAGGAAAAAGCATATTTATGCGAAACGTTTGATTACATTGACGCAGAATTAACGGACAATAATTATGCGGTTCGTTCTTTTTCAACATTAAGAAAACGCCGGATTTAGTTTCATTTGCCCGATCTTTAGATCTTCGCAAAAAAAGAAAAATAGGAATACGTTATTTTTTAGCACTGTTACTACTGATCGTGTCTAGACGGTTACAATTTTATAAAACTGATTTCTGATATTTCTTGTACGTCGTTTACATTCACGCCTCTGTGTTAATTTTGATTCTCACCGAAGAACCTGCAAGGCGAGAAACATTTTGTACTCGAGTCAAAGACACCTTAAGAAACGCAGGTTGTGGCGTGTGTCGATGGTCTGATTATCATTCCCCAGCCAATCAGATTGCGCCATTACCCGATACGAACGCTGAAGGACCAATCACGAAGCAAGAGCATGCGTTTTGCTGCGTGGTGGATTCATCGGCATTATCATCGGCAAATGGCGCAACCTCATTGGCTGAGGAGTGATAATAAGATGAACGGTGCTTGCCTCGTCCTGCTTTTTTTTTACTTCTCAGTGACAGTCATATCAAAATATTAAAAGCAAAAAAAAAATCTGTCACCTACAAAAACTTTGAAAAACAATTTATACGATCGAATGCTGAGAAAATACATTGGAGAACCTAAGACGTTCTCAGATAAAATTTACTTCAGAAGCTAGAAGGAAACATGAGAAGCACATTAACTAAACCGGGCACAAGCTCTTTTTTTTTTTTTACGGCACTTAAAGACGAATTGGAATCGTCAAACATTCACGATGGAAACGGCGACCGCAAAAGCTTTTTCCGCGAGTTCAAAGGCGGCACGGCGCCCTTTAAACGCCGCCCTTCGCGATGGCGCTCATCCCCTGCGGCGCTTGAAATGAGTGGATGCGTTTTTCGAGTACTTGCGCTCTGCTTGAGTCTTCTCTTACGGGTCTTGAAAGTCGTATGCCGACGCATCCAAGCCTGTACCCTGAATTTTCGTTTAATGCATTCGTTTTGTCTTCGAGGATCTTTCCTGCATCGCAGCAGCCTCAATATTTTTTCGTCTATCTTTTTTTTTTTTTTTTTTTGCTGCTCTTTCACGAAGACCAGAACCGAAATAAGTCTGCGTACGATACGGAAGCGGGTAACGCTCTAGATTTAAAAGGGATGCGGACTTTAGCTTGTGAGGAACGTTGCGTTTTGTGAAGGCAACTAGAAAGGTTGGGGCACAATAAATTACTTTCAGTGAGGATGGCTCTGATACTTGTTTCGGTGGAATAGCGCTTGTTTTGTTTAGAATCGTGATGTCATTCAAATTATTATAATATGTATTATATCCAGACGGACATGGGCAACTTTCAGGAGCATTCTATGGAATAAGAAGATTTCGAGGAAATGTCAAAATTCTAATTGATTTGTGTTTTGTGCACGACCCACTCTATAAAGGGCGACCAGGTCAGCTCTCCCTCTCTACGGGAGCGTGTGTACCGAAAAATATCACGTGACCACGACTGGGGACAGCGAAATCCGCCAGGCGCCGCCGCGTATCATCTCCAAATGCGCGCGCGGTCACAGGCGGCGGGCGGCAGTTGTGTTGATAAAACCCACGAGTTTGATCGATTGTAACCTTTTCTATCGACAACCGCATAGATTTCTTGACATGTTCTGTAAACAGAGTAAAGCGACAGCGCTGTCTATTGCCGGTCTATTAATTATTTATTTTTTCCTTCGAGGATTCACGTGAAGCCAACGGAGACGAATGGGAGTGCTTGCTAATCAGTATAGCTTCGAGCCCTACAACGCGGCCACACGTAGAGTGTTTATTCTCACTTAATACGACCGGCTTCAGTTTGATACCTTTTGTGAACAATGCACAACCAGAAATACTCAAAATTGCAATAAAAATATACAAGTTTCGGTTTCTGGATAGGGCTCTTGTCCGCTCAAATTTTATCTTGCCAGGCCAGTGATGAACATACTATTGTACACTTGAAGAAAACGTATATTCATTCTTTTGAAATAATGCTGTGGAGAGGCAAAAGCGTAAAAATGTTTAAAATAGACCATTAGAATAGACTAACTCATAAATGTTTAAAATAGGAGAGACAGAGACAAGCTGTATATTTACTATTATTCTTTTATTTTCCCTGATCACAGACAACTAACTTCTTTATTAGTGACGCACTAACTCGAAAACAGTAAAAGAAACGAAAATTCCAGGAACAAGAAAGGTCTAAATATGTCAAAACCAAGAACATCAATGCAGTGTATGCTCATATGTGCCACAATTTATTAACACAGGTAACCGAAAATTGCTGAAGCCAGTTGCAGACGAGTTTTATACGAGTGATGGGTCAGTGTTATACAAACCAGAAGGGTGAAGCAACAAGCAAATGCGGCTAGAGCTTTTTAGGGGCATGCGCATACATTTCGACGGGAACTCGTGGAAGGCGACTCCCGTCGAAGTCCGCGTGCTCGACTTGCACAGGGGCACACAGCAGTAAACTATCACAGCCCGTCGATGTGTGCCACTTTACCATTAACGTTGAGCTATTTTATAGCCAGAAAAACCATTCGTCCACGCGCGCACATGCCAAAACACCGCCTGTCCTAGCCTCCCCAGGCTTCCCGAGCGTGCTACGCAGCGGGGAAAGTGGAGATTCTAAGCAGCGCCAGCGGGAGCGGCGGGAACTAGGCGAACTAAAAAAAGAACCGAACAAGCAAAACAAAAAGTGGCGCGCTGGGGCAGGAGAAGGTGAGCTGGTCGCCCCTCTATAGAGTGGGTCGTGGTTTTGTGATACCTAGACAATTATGGTCCTTGCAAATATTACTATATTTTATCGAAGAAGATAAGAAATTAGAACATTCTGTTAATGTAATTCATAAAATTCAATGCAAAACAAGTGGTGTTGTAGAATGAATACTTTACGCGTCCAAGCGTTTTATTACTACTTGTTGATATTTTATGACAGTCATCTAAAGTATTCCTGGGAACATTGCGATGTTTGTTGTTGTTCAGTTAAAATTTTCATTTTAGAGCATGCGGCGATAAGTTAATGTCAAAAAAAGCTGGGAATGGAAATATATACATTAAATGATTATTTGTGCGAGTATGGAGGCGTGCGAGTTGTGATTCAATGCGATTGAGCGAATGTTGGGGTGTGGAACTAAGAGAGCAAGCGTAAAATTTGGACATCCGGCAAGTGTGAGGGAACGGGATTGGGAAAGAGTTATAATCAGTTAATAAGTAATCATAAGAGTGTGTATCGGAGCTTGTGGATTGTGAATGATAGTGAAAGTGTGTGAGTAGTAAACCACTGTGATCGAGCAAGTGATTGGGTGTGAAATAAAGAAAGCAAGCATACAATTTGGGGATAAACTAAGCCGAAGAACATGATGTTGAAAGAGTACTAATCGGTGAATAAGTAATAATTGAGAGTGGGTACGAAAGCTTTTATATAGTATGTGATAGTGCACGGTTTAATTGTTGGAAAGTGAAAGAGCATACAACTGTGTGAGAGAGAGGAGGGAAAAAAAGATGGCATGTAAGGGAACACGTATGATAATAGTTGTAAAGTGAGAAAGCATGAACGTCTGAGAAAAAAAGATTAATAGAAAAGAAAAAAAATGATCTGTTTATATTTGAATTCGGATTGATGCCCGATTCACATGGTGCGATTTCACTTGCCATTTCGCTGCTGCGGCGTCTTTCATGCGGCAAAAAAGCAAGGTGAAGGCTGCGGTTCCCGACGTCGCAGTAGCAAAATCGCAAGCAAAATCGCATCATGTGAATCGGGCTTGAGTGAAAGTTCTGTAGTGACTGAGGGCGTCAGTGAACACAAAACGGAAGAAGCATGAGAATACGAGGTCTAACAGTAGAGACTGTGTCATAAGTCAACAGGTGCATCGACTATCTTGTTTGCTTGTTTTTTGTTCTGTGTAATATCGCTCTGAGTATTTATCGCCACATTTTTTTATCTTATTTTAGTTTATCAATATTTTCGTCGCAAATGACGGTCATATTCAAACTCACCTAAATCGAATAAGTGGGACCTATTTTGAAATTATTTTTGTTCGAGAAATTCCTTGGGTGTCTTTGAATTTCCGAGGTCAAAGTGCGCTTTCTATGGCGCCCTAACATTCTCCAAGAAACAGTCCCGCATTGATTTTGACATATGACACGAGGTTTTTCAGTGTTATACAATGCAAAAATTTATTAAATGCCGCGTTCATCCAAAGCCCGTCTGATTGGTGGGAATTGCTGCACCTGGCAGGTCTCGAATGCTACCGAGATCAAGAAAGGCGCAAGAGATTGGAAACGTTGCGAAATATTCGTACTCCCGAAATTGAGGATTAGAGACCGTGCGAAGTTTTGGTGAGAGGCGAAACTAAGACAGAAAAAGAAAAAAAGATGGGGAAAGAAATAAAGCAAGAATTTTTGACGGAAGTGAAGAAACCTAAGCGCAGATGCTCTCGGCAGCGCTCTCAATATAGCGAACACGAGAAGCTGTAACTCTCAGAATAAAGTAATCGGTACAGTGACGCAATACGGAGGTGTGCTTAAGAAAATCGTTATTGCGTGTGTCTGTGTTTTCTTTCCCTTATTGTGAACATTTTGTTATCTATTGTCGTTATTTTTTTATCAACTGATAGATATATATAGAATAAAGGAAGCGAAGCCAAACAGAATTCTCAGGAGGGCGTATGATTTTGGAATCTTTATTTTTTCAGTTTGTTATATCTATGATCTCTCAGTTTTTTTTTTTCTAGAATGATATATTTTACCGGAGGGCGGTGTTCCTGAGAAGATGCTAATACTGAGGTAAAGGTTTTCTACGGATGTTTTCAGTCGCAGATGGGAGAATTGGCCGTGTGTTTACTCACTTCTAAACTTTTTGTCAACGTGTTCTGCATATTAGCATGAATCTGTGTTTACGCGGTTGTAAACAAAATCGAAATATGAAGACGAATTACGCCGTACTGATAAAATGGAAGTGAAGGTTTGGAAGGCGTCGAAATCACAATTTAAAGGAACAAACAGTTAGGGCGCAGGCGACTGTGTAGGTTTACCATTTTGTTAGACCACCTGAGACTGGTGAAGAAACGACGACGACCGTAATTTGAATTTCAGGTCTTCTCATTACCGGTGAGGTATGCTCACCACTACAGCACATCGCCCTGTCTTTTGGGCATTTTCTATGTTTCTTATGAACGCACCCAAAACGGAATATATCCTATCAGGGATGCCCAGGAGTGACATACGGCTGCGTGAAATGCGGTACAACATTTCCAAACGCACGATAAGCGCTCAGTATGCTCCAAAAGCCATTTTGGTTGTGTCTGCGAGGATTAGGGGTCACGTGGAATTAAACACGAGTCGTTTTCATCTCGATTTTTCGGTTCTTATAAAGAAAACGGTCGATAAATGCAGACAAACGAAGCGTACTAATCAAATGAAAATAAAAGTTACCAAGCAGTTGAAAGATAAAGTTTTGGGATTCCACGTCACGAATTAGGAGAACTGTTTACTTAATTATTACAGAACTCTTTTTGTGGTTTATTTCCCACAGGATCACATGAACAATAAGCCGACTAGAAAAGAGGTCAACGAGAGAAATAACCAGCACACACACAAACAGTCGGTTTCATTTCGCAATGAACCGAGTGGTCGTAGTATTATTTTCTTAGTCTCTCCTTTCGGGTTATGCGTGCCACTCTTTCATCCCATCGTTCGTTATCGACTACCGGATAATCTGGTTAGAGTCGAGTGTGGCTGTCGTGTTCTTCTTGTTCCTCTTTGCACCAATCTTCCTGTCTTCGCAGCTCTCATCGCGTCTTTTAATTGCATTATAGTTAGTCATACTGCCCCTCCCCCATCCCCCCCCCCCAAAAAAAAAGACGCGAAAAGAAGATTGCGTCTTTTCCGCTGTGCGATTAGCTTCTTTGCCTCCAGAATGTCTCCTTTGTACTAATATTTTTTTTATTATTATTTCAGTCTGTCGGTTGGTTCTTTGTGTTGACTTTGTATATGATCCAGACTCGCCCGCCTCCTCTCTTCTCCCTTTTTTCCCATCTGTATTTTTGGATATTCTTTCTACATTTTCTTTCGCCCTATTTCATTTTTTCTTTGTGAGTCCTTTCCCCTTTGTTTTCCTCTACAGTTCCTTTCTTTCGAAGCACCCGTGGCCCTTTACTTATTCTCTGCCTCTTTTTTCCTTTTTGTACTTTGCTCTAATCAATATCAAATAAAACTAAATCCATATATTTGCTCATTTAATCGTAGAAACATGCGAAGAAAAAGCACTATCTCTATCCAAACTTCCCTCCACTCTTACCTTTCGCCTCTTTTCTCTGTCTCCGTGTTCTTTAGTTCTCCCACTCTTTCTCTCCATTCGTCTCTCCGCTTTATTGGTTTACGCTTATTCGGTTCAATTGGGGTTTGTCTCCTCGAGCAGACGACAGCGGTCATTGCTGCAGACCTGTCTTCGAGTCGTGGGCTTAACTTGACACGTCTGGAAGACCTTAATTGGGGATAAGACGGGGATTCATTAATAACTCTTGCAAAGTAAAAAACAAAAAAAAAACGTGCAGTTTGATAAGTTCGCTTTTGTTTTAGTTGCTGCTCGAGGGAATGCGACACGGCCTCTCGAGGACAAGACGTGGCTGTATTCTGCCTGCGTTCTCCCGGACGCGATGGATGCGCCTAAAGGAACCAGCGGCCTCCCCACACTAAGCGTTGCATGTCCGCAGCCGACTCGTACGATTTGCTGCAGTCAGACACGTCGCCGAGAGCTCACATTCACTCGCTAATCTGTACGAGTGCATGCTCATGCCGACTAGACCGATGCACGCAAGGTCATGATGAATTTCTGTACCTGATTGATTCATTCGGTAACAGTCTACACGCTAGTGACAATTAAGCAATGACGACAGACGTTTGACGCTTGCTGTGACTCAATCTCATCCTAGCGTCGGATAAAGCTGGTCTTAACATTGGAGTCATATAAGTACCTTAACTAAGCATGAAAATATTTTTGTTTCTTGGTTAAGTATCTTGCGGGATGTTGTGCCATCTGTGAGAATGAATCAACTCATTACTAGGAATTACTGAAATTGGGTAACCCTATTTATAGTGTCGATCGTGAAACGATTCTTAAGTCTCCAGCTGGGAAAGAAGAAACAGCGTGCGTGAGTGTTAGCGGTAGTAAATTGTAATTGTGATTTTCTAGCTCCAACAATAATAACGGCGGCTTATACCCTAGTTACACGAGCACTCTTAACTGTCATTGAGCCAACGACAATTACAATTTCGAAGTGAGAGCGAAAAATAAAGGAAATAAACTGTTTCTCTCTACCTGCACCACCTGACGGTATAAAGCAGGTTATAATTCAATTTAAAATAAAAAATGAGGGCCGTAATTGGCCAAAAGCTACTTTTAATTTTTAAAGCCAATTAAAAGAAGAAGAAACAAAACAGGGAGGCAGCTAAACCTTGGCATTGGAACGAACTTGGAAAAAATCTTGCAGGCATTTATGATTATTTGTGTTTCTTTTTTCTTTTGGTATAAATGTATTAATTGTTCCGCTTGGTCTTGCCTCTTGTCTTTGGTTTTCTTGACGACGAAGAAGTTGTCGTTGTTCTTGTTTAGAAATTTCGTACTAGAAATATATGAGAATAGAAATAAGAAACAATTTAAAAATCTTACTCTATTTTTAATGTTTTTTTAAACTAATTATGTATATCTGCGTATGTTTGTATTCTCATGTATGTTTTCAATTTATTTAATAATTGTCTTTCTTCTCTTTTAATGTGTATTCTTTTTGGAGTGGGGGGAGGGGGCATCAGAGGTAATTTTATTTCTACGTTCAACCTGAGTTCCACGGCGGCGCCAACAGTCATTGAGCCGCAAACGACAGTTGGTTCAACCGAGCTGGCCTACCTCGGTTAACTGAGGGGGTTCGCGGTTCGCCCCGAGAGAGCTAAAGATGGCGGCGTCCGTCGCATTGCCGCCGATGGCCAGCGCCAGCGAGGCACCCTCTATTACGGAAGATTGGAGGAGGAATCTAGAAAGTATCGTAGCAGCAAATATTGTCGGAACAGGTATGATTCGGTTCCAGAGCTTCCGCTAAAATGAGCACGGCACGTCGCGGAAGCCCACGCTCGGCGACTGCCGCCATTGTGATGTGGGTGCCGTTAAGACACTCGCTATGTCTTTCTTGCTCAAATCCCTGTGAAGCGTTATGATTATCGTTTCTTTACTCTCAGACTAGAAAAAAAAGTTAATTATATTTTGAGGTTAACGTTTATAACGAATGAAAACTGTGCACAAAATTAATTTGCATCACATTAAAAAAAAAAAAGAAGTTTATACGAGATCGGTTTTGGGTTCGTTTCGGTTTCTGCCTGGATCGACAGTTGGCGTTGTTAGGCCTATGTACCCTGTAACAAACGGACAACTTAGTCCAGCTCAGTGACAGTTGGGAGATGCCAACTTACGTTGGCTCAATGATCGTTGAGAGCTCGTGTAACTATTAGACCCGGATGCAATTTAATGAGGGTTGGAACGATACTTCCGATGCTTCTGGCAATCAGCATAGCATTAAAGGGGCACTGAAGTCATTTTTGAAAATGGTTGTTTTTGATCTGATATTGTTTAAAAGGTGTCAATTCCCGCATATAACAAGTCCTATATTACAAAACCACCTATTCATCTCAGGTCAAGAGAAAAAAACATGTGGACTCTTTTTGCTCGCGGACTACACTCTGTGGAGCAATGAAGGCCCTACAATACGCGCAGATTCCGAATGATTTTATTATAACTTGTTTCGTAGAGAGTCTGATAGGTACACATTCGGATAAGACTCCTCTTTCTCACCGCGGGCGAAGCCATCGCTTGCAACTCGCCGACAATCGCCCTTCGTCGACCACTTCACTCGGAAGAAAAATTTTCCCAAAAGGGGCGTGTCGCGATCTTCGAACACGCTTTTAACCAGAAAATAAGCTACGCATGATTAAAATTTCGGGTTTATTGGGATGCTTAGAGCGTCGTCTAGATTGAGTTGTCACCACAAAAGGACGACCTCAGCATTGATCCTCAGTGCCCCTTTAAATTCACCTATATTGTGCAATCACTACCTACCACCATAATTGTCTGATTTATCGCAAAGTAAAGTTTTAGGCAAAAAAAGGAGCAACGAGTGAAGCGGATTTATATGGGAGATCAATTCGAATGACAGTTCTTGCCTTCTTCGCTCACGCCCGAACAAATTTTGACGGTTGAGATTGCACGTCTCAAAAAAACAACACAAAATCGCTTACTGAAACAGCACCCTAAAAATTTAAGATTCCAAAAAAAAAAAAAAGAAAAACGTCAGCGGAATTTTTTCGCAGAGACTGGTGCGGAAATTTCCGGTTGTCGGCTTGATTTAGGATAACGCGGGCCCTTCGCCGCACGGCGAAAAGCTATGGAAAATCGTATAAATCGTGCGTAACGGCTCTCTCTGTCTGACGTATACATTTAAAATGTCGAGTCCCATAGACTTACGGAGCTTCAAAAAAGGAATAGACCTAACTCGAGGAAAATCCATCAGCACCATTCGTTGAACGGCGTGCTTTGAGAAAACCCCGCGAGTTCGTCGTTTGAGCGGAAACCCTAAGCACGCTATTACTTTCGGAGCCGTACGTCTCTGGTGGATCAACTGTCTTGTCTGCCAACTTTTTATTGTTGACTTCGACGGAAGTCAAGAAGTCATGCTTGAAAAATAGACTCGATTTTTCGTTTTGTTTTATTTGGGGAGTTGAGGGTCCTTAAACATTAGCATCGGAGATTTGGTGACAAAACAGCGATACCAATAAAATAAAAGAGAAACTCGGAGATATTGTCACGAATGACGAGGTGACAAACAAAGAATAACTGAGGAAACTGAAATGTTTAATGGGGCGAACTTGTGCCCGAAACAAAAAGGAAACAGATGATAACAACAGAGCGTCGCGGGCGTCGAAGTCGGCGTAACAGCAGGATCGAACGCTGGGGCGAGACTGACCGCGGATCGCCACGCGGAGCCCCTTATGTACACGCGTTGGCTTCTGGAACAATCGACCTAAAAGGTTCGGCGACTAGAACATTCGTACCTCGAACAAGCAACAGTGTTCTCGAATGTACCAGAACACTAAATTGCAAGAATAAATAAAAGACGCGTCGCTCCCAGGAATCGAACCCTGGCTCTTCGCGTGGGAAGCAAGCACGAGAACCGTTAAGCCACGGCCCGCGTTGCCTACTTGGGCAGCTGCGCGCGCGGCAATATGCTACTAACCCCGCCGGTTTTAGCTGAGTTTTCCCACACAATACGTATATAAGTCTTGCGATGAAACAGGCACGAGAGTGCAGTCGCGTCTTCGTTATTCAAAGGCACTGGTGGCACCGCGAGAGATTGGGGGAGGTGTGCCCTTAGAGGTTGTGGCTGGATGAAGAAATGAGAAAAATAGAATACCGGCTGGGTAAAGGGAGGCTTAGCAAAGAACGCGGATCGTCAATTTTATACTTT